>NW_019379455.1:941712-995993 GCF_000648655.2 Copidosoma floridanum | reverse complement strand
ATAATGATAGTAATATTATGATATAAGTTACATGCATATATGTTACATGTGTGCAAATTACATCATTAATTAGACATTATTTTTAAAGCTCAGAAGATTCAAGAGTTTGAAATAAATTAGAATCAACGAAAAACAATTAGTATTGCCAATTTTTTTTTTATTGTTATCGCCTCTAGTGAAAATGCGTAATATTATGTAAAAGTATTTACTATATTGAAACGCTGACTCATCGTGATTTATTAATTATTAAAAAAGTGTTTCTTTTAAGACCGGCATTTAAAAGCATAAGTTTAAATAAACAAACAGTTTTAAATTGTAACAGAATTTTTTATATCAACAGCTATTTAGTTTACAGAGTCATCTTAATAGTATATAAAGCAAAGTCGCTAAAACCGTTGTAATCGCTAACTGCAAAAACTACTCAACTAATTTTGCTGAAATTTTGCACATGATTCTTCGAACTTCCTAAGTAGATTTAGTATAGTTTTTATCTTGAAAAAATTAATATCAAACACAATAAATAAGCTCAAAGTCTTATTACAAAATTAGGCTAGCTTTGTGCTTTACTTCAGTTGAATTCACTAGGTGGCGTCGAAGTAAAATAGAAACAACCTGCAATTAAATAAAATAAGTGTGGTTATAATACGCCGGAGTAACATACCCAATATACAGTCGATCATCTACAGTGCATGAAGCTTAGAGCTGAGAGTCGTGCAACTGGGGATCCCGTCTATCGATGACACTATTCTCCAATGGGCAAGCAACTTTCGGAGAACTCCATTCTGATCCACCATGTTTGTCGTGTGCTACCAATACAAAGACGTTCCGAACGCAAACATCTTTGAGACGTATGTAGAGCACAATCTGCTCTAAAAATTTGGGGTATTGTGGCCATTATTTCAACCAACCTGGTGCTGCTACCAGAGCAGATTATATTACAAGCCAGAGAAAACAATCTTCAGTTTGGGCAGCCACAGCAGTCTCCTCAGTGGTTCATAGCAACAGCATGTCCACAGAGAAGGTATTCTTCAGGCCCACTTTCCCGACTACCGATGAGCGGTTGGGTATCCGGGGAACGACCTGAAGATGAGATATCCTTTGGTCAGTGGCGTGCCTCCCTCCAGCACGGTTTCTATACGCAGAGACTCCGAGGGGTAAGAGTCAAGCCACCAACAATAATAATAATAAGGAATGGCTAAAAGTATCACTACTGGTTGACTCTGCAAGCATTTAATCAGGAATCACCGATACTCCCCGAGGTCTGCCCTGGGCGAACTTAACAGCTACAAAGGAAAAATAAGCTTGAGCAAACGCGTCAGTCTCCAACGGGCAAGCATCACGAACCAATCTCCTCACCTTAGATCACCAACACGACTGAGCTCTGCAAAAAAGAAGGTGCTTTAGACAACAACGTTTTCGGCGTAATACCAGGAGACGTTAGAAAAGAGGTATACAACTAGCTCCAACGCTTCAGACGTTCTAGTTGTCTTCACGATCAGTCTGGTGCTACAAAAGCAAACTAGAGAAGAAGACTCTGAGGAATCCAGGCAGTCACGTTTGCTGGAAACTTTAGTCAAGAAAAAGTTTAGCTCACCGGTCCTTTTTAGGGCGATCGGACGTCAAACTACTTTGCCAACAAATTACAACTTAACTAAGTTGACGAAAAATAGCCTTTTAAGCTTAGAAAAATTTTAAACGTGCCTATATATTTAAATCTTTCAGATTTTTAAATAGGTAGAATAATGTATATTTGTATACATTGTGGCAATAAAAACTGGAGAGATTTAAAGCTCTAAGAATTTGTTGCTTTGGTAACAAAGTTGTAAGATTAAAAAAATAACTTTTCAATTATACATTTTTTGTCAGTTTTAAATATTTATAGTTTTAACAAATAGCCCTGTTTATTTATGATGAGAGAAAGTGCACATCAACAGTTCTGTAGGGCCAACGATTATTTTGTGGCTTAAGGAACGCACGGTACGTCTCAGCATAATTAAATTTTTTTCACTTTTTACAGCTTATTATTTGACGAAATAAACTGCATGGATTCCGAATAACTATGTTTTTGATAAGAAAATTTATGTTCTGAGAAATGTCAGGAGTAAATGTAAAATTTTTAACTGAAAACGTTTTACATTACGTATCAACACACTCTAGTGTTCTATTCAATGAATCTCGGACGAAGCCGAGACGGGAGGCCACTAGTATACATATATTTCAACATGCGTAAGAAATGTTTGTCGATTACTTTATTTACTGTAACACACGTGCATTTTTTTGTATCACCGCACAAAAAACCTGCTATCAATACCCCCTCCACCTATGAAAAAAGCCTTCGAGGAAACTCTCGTCAGACTCTTTATCACGAATAAAAGCACGTGGTGACGAGAAAAAGGGGCTAGATCCAATCAAAAGTCCGGCTAGGCCCACAAGATCTTATAAACCAGTACGACGCGACGTAGCCGTCGTGGTCGTCATCGTTGCCTCCTGCAAACTATATTACGTACATGTGTAACGTGTACAAGTATGGCTTGGGGGATGGCCCTGGCCCCACATCGCGCACTACTATCATGTAAATATAGGTATATTCTGACACTGTTGCACGTATACGTGCACCACCAGAGCCAAGGGGGGCGGGAAGGAGGGCTGCTCGAACACACTATTATGTTTCATGTAACTCTCTCTCTCTCTCTCTCTTTCCGAGGAAAATCGGTAGGGGGACTGGCATAGCCAATAGACCGTCGGAAAGGTGACGCCCGCCCCAGCTTCTCTCCATCTCCCTTTCCTTCTCACCGTTACGGAAATATACACAGAAACGATTTCTTTTTCCTATGCATATATTTATTTTGCGTACCTACCACCATGGCATAGCATGGTCCAAAGTAGTTAAAGTTGAGCCGTCGGGTCACCTCCAACTAGTCTAGTCCCTATGTTTTCGGAGTTAAATGAAGCGAGCGAGTGTACTGCATCATCAAAACGAGTAGGTACGAGTGTTAAGTATTATGCAGGTATAGGTAAAAAGACACAAACTGCGATCAGCTGGTTTTATTTTGTAACAACTGAGTGGTGTCTTCGTACAACTGCTAAGGTTCGGTATATGTGCGGGAGGAAAGTATGAAAGTGTGGTTCAAGGTTAGGAAGAGTAAATGAGGAAGATTAAGGTGAGTTGATCTATTGATTAGTACACAACCTTTCCACTTTGTAAATTTTATTCTGTTTTACCATGCACAGTAACGGTTTTTTAGTAGTTTTGCTACCAGCTTTGAAAATAATGTGACATTTAGTATTGGCTAGTAAATATATATGTACACATGTCGTATTATTTCCTATAATCTGATGTGGTAAAATTACAAAAAAATTTTGACTTTATACATATATGGTTTCAAAAACCTCACGTGTTAATTTATACGTGTATGTAAAGTGAGGTTATAAGTTTGGAAAGTCATCCTTAAGCATTCGAAAGTCTCGAGCGCGCGGTATATTTACGGGGAGCTCGCAAGTGATGTGTATGTAGATTAAAAATACCTATACGTATACTTCCAGGCACGCACAGATGTACTCATTGCACTGTACTTGCGATGAGTAAGTTGCGCATGTTTGGCGTTAAACGTATATATACATATGTACATATGTGATACTGTGGCTACATCGGCTGAAAATTGCGAATTAGCAATATTCCGTTGTACTTAAGCAGAGACTGGACGGATGCACGAATCGACGAACGATGGGCGTATCAGAGTGTGTGATGCGTACGCGGCTCGAAACGAAACGTGTTCTTACGTGCGCGTGTTATTCGTTAAGAATAAACGCACAGCAAGAAGAAGCGGTGCTAGATTACACGATTACACAGCCTATTATGGGCTGAAAACTTTGTTAATGGTTTTTTTGTAGTATTAATGCATTTTTTATACTTTTGAGTATTGATAACCAGGGTCAAGAATTCGTTTGAAAGAGATACCAGCTATTATATTTTATAGTTAAAATAAAATAATAAAAAAAACTGAATGAAACAAAAACTATTTTCTGTTTATAACAATAAATATGAATTTTTAACACTGAAAATCCATCCTAAAAGTATCGAAAATTCATTAAAAATACACCAAATAATTAACAAAGCTAGCGTAATATAAGAGACTTTGTATTTATGTTATCCAGCATTGACTTTTCTTGCCGTTCAGGTGGCGCTGTTTTAGATTACTGCACACAGCGAGCATGAGGGTAGGGGTCACTTATAGTCGCCACTCACGATTCCCATGGAAGTCATGAGTCGAGGAGAGCTGCATCCTGCTATCTCCCTCTTTGTCTTTCTCGGAAGAGTGTATTGTATCATCATATAGATATAGTCCTCATTAACAATTTGGTTAGTGTGCATTGAGCGAAAGTGTAGGAACGCGCTACTCACATTTTTACGAGGAAAACGTATATTGCCGCACTGGCAGTTGATTTAGACGTATAGTTATCTGCGATTTAAACATACTTGAGTAAATATGATTACTGTGAGCTGTGAGCGAGTGTGTTGCTGCGTGCGAGAGAAGATATATAGAGGAGGGCGTTCAGTTCAGGGCGTGTAGGTAAGCTGAAAATAGGTGTGTGTATAAAACTGCGTGTCCCCGGAGAGAGAGAATTGTGCCAGCCTGCAACACATGCTGTCCAACTAACCGCACACTAAAGTCCGTACATGTTTTATCACGTTTTCTTTCTCGGGATAAAACTTGACGAGGGTTTTAGTATTTGTGAGTTAAGAAATTTAAAAGAGTTAACGGTAGAGGTTAAACCAATAAACACTTATATTGTACACATTGCAACATTTTTGCAAACAATTTCTATAACTTTCTGTACTCCCGCCTTTTTTTCTAAATAGTGCGTTTGGTGAATTTTTGCTCTTGCGCGAATAATTTTTTTTTCTTATTCTGTAGTGAGGTATAGGACATGGGTATGCAGACATTAATCATACACCTATACTATACTATGTTCTGACGTATATCTACACTGCTTGTTAAACGTGTGCGCGTGTGTGTGTGTGAAAGAGAGAGAGAGTGAGAGAGAACGAAAACTGCAGCCAGGCGAATGGAATAGAAAGAGACAAGATGAAAAAAAAATTCTCGGGTACTCGGCCTTCGGTGTTGCGACTTTTGACGTTTTTTTGCTCATTTTCTTATGCTCAAGAAAAGGAGAAAAGATGTCTGTCGCTGTATTATACACAAGTATACGTATTTTGTGGCCTTTGATTGCGAGGGAAAGGAAAGAGAAATCGCTGTGGTGGTGGAATCGGTGAAGAGATTTTTTTAACATTTGTCTTTTCGTAGCCATGAGGTGCATAATCTAAGTGTGGTGTTTTTAAGGTTATGCCGCTCTTTGTTCACGTTATCGTTTGTCAGTGCAAGTTTTAGTGAGATTTGTTTTCTTTTCCTAATTAAGTGCAATCCTAATCGAACAGTAAAATGATGTTATAGTTATTTCTGAAAAATTGTTTGCTCGTGGAAAATACAGACTCTCGGCATAAGCCACAAGTTACAAGCTAGACACATGCTACACTTGCGAAGTCGAACAAACTTGTATACACTAGGTGCGTTGCGTATCACGTGATAGTCACAAGTTGTGTATTTTTATAAAATCCCATTAGATTGTGTAATATAAGTTTCTTAACAGTCATTTCTACTGTCAAGAAAATCATTACAAATCATAATACCATTGAAAACTCAATTAGTTGCTCTGAAAAATATAAAAGATGCAAAGTGACGCGTCACAAACATGTCACCTCTACCACATTTATCGTGTGTATGGGTCTTAATGCGTTAGTGTGCATGTTTCGTAGCGCGAGGCTGAAAAGGCGTCACACCGTCAAGAGAAAAGGCGTCCCTCGCCTCGTAAACGACACACCTATTCTGTGCGTGTGGTCGCTCTCGCACGGTCTCTTTTCTTTCTCTTGCGTTTATTCTACTGGCTACTTCTCAAGTGTCAAATTTATCGGGACTTTATTAGTCATTATCTCCCTCTGTTTTTGTTTTGTGAATGTGTGTTTATATATACATACACCGTTCTGATAATTATCGCTTTTTCTCTTGTTCATACCTGTATACGTGTTAAGAAAATACATTGCTGTACTAAAGGCAATCATTTATTTTTGATTCACAGTTGTTACGTGGAGTAGTGCCCTAGGTGTGTCTTTTTGTTCAAACTGCAGTGTCAAGGACAAATTATTTGATTGAAAAGAGTCTGCCAAACCTTGTGTGGGGAAAAAAATTATGTGGGAGCAGAAGTCAAAGCTTAATGCAGTCAAGACGTGTACGTGTGGATGCAGGATACTGTTCTCATAACATACCTGTATTGGTAGAGCTGGAGTGTGGCTTCCAAAGTACTTTCTCAGGATTGCGTTTTGAAATAATTTTGGGCCAACTGCCGAGATTTAAGGACGATTAAATGAAATGGACCAAGTCCAAGCAAAAGTGACTGACAAGGTAAGGTTTTAATTGTTGTTCATCATTTTTTTATGCATAAGGACATATTGTAAGCGTAGCAGTTTACATGTGTTATGAAATATTAATTTCATCAGATATAATTGAGATAGTTAAAAAGCTTAATATATACCCATGATGGGGTTTTAGAAGCACATACCAAAATTTTTAGTTGTATTAGTCATACAAAATTTTTGTTGTAGATGCTCATCATGTGTGATTTGTTATGAAAATATATACAATTGATTAGTTAAAGAAACAGTTATAACAAAAATCGTGCAGTCTTATGCAAAAATCTCGGAAATATTAAAAAAAAACTCAAGAGAAAAAGAAAAACAATCAATCTATAAATAAACTGCATTTCAAATCGACCAATACAAAGGGTTCTCTGGCCCCTGTCTCTCTTTGTTATTCCCTTGAACACAACTGCACCCACTACGTTTCCAATCAAAAATCAGGCACGCGATTTCCACATGAATAATCTGTTAATCCTCGCCAGGGATAAATCTCATTCTCTTGATTTTTATTTATTCTGATGCAAAAAAAGCCGCATCATAGATCACGGCAAATCGACTAACATAAGAATAAGAAAAAGTAAGTGTCATTTATCATTACCACATAAAAAGTTGGAACTCAATAAACCTGTTGTGTGCGCGTCTTACAAATACTTAGGTACTGTAGCGAATCTCGCATTTCACTTATTACAGCGCACAAACGGATAACAGAAAGAGAAAGACACAGAGAGAGAGAGAGAGAAAGAGAAAAAGAGTCGATTCTTATACACGTGCATGTGAACGTGCTCTTGACCGATCCCATATTATGCATTGCAAGCTCAAATTGACTGGCTACACACGACTCAAGCCCCAAGAGACAAAACTCACCACCGCGCATTTGTAAGCAGGAGAGCTGGGAGGGGGGTAGGGCTCTCCCACATAATACCATTATATAGATACATCTAGATATCTGATATGCTATTAACACACTGTATGTAATAGTCATATTACAGTATAAACGTATGTCACACATGATCGCGTGCTTATTGAACGTAGGTGGGCTTTTGAAGCCACGTGCAGAACATAACATTGGCAGCAAGACGTCATCTCTCTCTTCTGTTTGCATGTAATAATAGGTGGAGTCTCATCACCAAGGGTCTCCTGCCTACATACTCTTATCTCTTTCTCTCAGAACGAGTAGGTGGAGGCTAGAACCTCTCTGTATTTCGAGGACTACCGCTACACTCACCCGAGCTATAGAGTCCCGTTATCTCAAGCTCGAATATACACATGCAATTTACGTATATGTTATACTTGTGCTCCTCCCCTGCGAGCCCGCAAGCAAGAGAGAAAAGGGAGTTTTCGAGTGGGCGGGTTGCAGCGCGCCGGGCAGATCAGCAGTAGCGCGAAAGCGCGGCTTCATCCCCCTTTTTAGGAGAGCACGCGACGCGTAGGCCGTTCCTCTCGTGTGTGGTTACTGCTGCTGCTGCTGGGGGCTTCGTGAACTCTCGCGGGTACCTCCCTTTTTTGAGAGGTGGGTGCCGGCCGGCCTTGCTGCTTTGGAAAACACGTGCTATTGCTGCTGCTGATAATGACTGCATCGTGCTTTTTTGTGAAGCTTTGGTTTCGTAGCACAGTGGTATTTTGTACCATGTTTGAATGAATTGAAATAAGGACATTACTCGGTTCGTTAAAGTAGTTTCAGCAATTCTGAGTACTCGTAACTTACTTTTTTTTGTTCTCATGGTGGGAAGTACGAAAAATTTCATCAATGTGTATACTGTACAAAGGCTAAGTGCTTACGTTTAGAGAAAAAGAAAAAAAGAAAAATCTGTTGGAACTAACAGCAACCGCGTTCGGATTATTTTTGGGAGGATGCTATGAAGGGGGAGGGGGCGAACAGTTGCAAAGAGGCAATACAAGCCAACCGAAGGGGGGTCCTACGCTCGTTATTGTTCCAAGTGGGCGGGTTGTCAGGATAGAGAAGGAGAATATGCACGCACATTGTGCCTATATCCATACAGAACGAGAGGACGAGTCTGCTTGGGTATAGGTACTGCAATACCTACAGAAGGTACCACATATAGTCACGGTCACCCATCCACGCATATGTGTTATAGTCGACCCCTTATTTTCGCCTTTGTTATATTTTATTCTCACTCGCTCGGATGTGGGTAGGCATATTCCTTTGCTCGCGTGCTGTGGGTATGCGGGCACATGGGATGTGGGGCTTAGCCCCATGCGGATGTTTGCAAGGGGACGAGAATAACTGGGGATCCACCCCTTGTGTGTGTGTTTTTTTTTTTTTTTTTTTACGTATCTGCAGCGCACACTTGAGAGGAAGATTAGAAATTGAAGTTACTGTGCAAATTTCTCGTACCCTTAATCTTTGATCTTTTTTATTTGACATGAAAAAAACATGAGTCGATGGGAAAAACTGATTATTTAAATGACATTATCCATGAAATTCCATTAACAATCGCTATTCTTGCAACTGGCTTACAACAAATCTTCGATGGTAATGATAGTCATGACAATACAGTAACCCCCCTCGCCAAACCTATACTTTAACACAAAGAACCTCACTTATGGGATCCCCCTATCATTGAGTCCGTAGTTCAACGACAGGAGCCAGTCGGCCAGCGTACCCTTATCTCGTCGTGGCACTCGAATCCTAATCAACCAATGACTTCGACCGAGGTCTGTAAAATAATCTACAATGTATCTTCAAAGAACAAGAAAATATGCATGATACGATGATCCAAACTCTATACTTACCCGTAAAATAAGACACTGCGGTGTGACAACGTGTATTTAACCGAGATTTACACGGTGCTATACATGCGGATACACGGGGCGTCGAGAAAAAGAGAGAAGAGGCGGTGCTCGTATCACGGCGCGCGCACTTGCTACGGAGGACTCTCCCTCGGCCTCGGTGAGCTTTACCTACCAACCTATACGTACGCGTCAAAAGAGACGGAGGAGAGAGCGAGAAAGAGAAGTCCGGGTGAGTTAAAGCGCGCGAGTACGGCACATCGGCTTCGGAGCACGTGGACTTTTCCTTCGAGGCGGGATTTCGTGCGGCCAAAGTGGAGGTGCAGTGTGTTGTAGAGTGTGTTAATACACATAGAGTAAAAGGAAGAGGGAGGAGGAAGAGGAGATGTGGTGGGGCAGGAGGGGGCCACAGTAGACTGGGCGGGTATGTGTAACGTTCGGGGGAAGGTATCTCGTGTTTCTCTATGCTTCAAGATGATATTTGGGCCCTCCTCCCCCCATGAAGCGGGATGAAGATGGGTGTTCGGTAACTTGAGTACCTGTACCTATTGGTACTTGTACCTTTTCAAATTGATTCGCACTTTTTCGGAAATCGTTATTGGATGGGAAGATTTGTAGTGTTTGTCCTGTGTGTTCTTAAAAAGAAGGGCTTTGAGTCTTCGAGGCAGTGTGATAGGTGCTCAGAATCAATTGTTTAATACAAAATCGATGTTTTTGGTGGATTAGTCGTGCCTTTTTTTGAAAACAACGTCCATTGGTGGTACTGTCATATTTTATATTTATTTAAGAAAAAAACAACGTGTTGGCCGTTAAGACAACGTCCCAGTCCTCATCAGGCACAAAAATCTCTGACTCTAACGAAAGGGATGTAAAATTGTAATGTGCCTTTTTTTCTTGTTTTTTTTTTGTTACTTTGATAATAGTAGACAACACTTGAGTTTTTTAAAAGTCTTTATGACTATTTAGCATCAATGCTGTTATCGGACATTTTATACGCAAAACTCTATAACTATAATCATTTAAATTTTGATTTTGATTTTTGCTGTATTAGAGCGCATTTCGAAAACGTACAAAGATCTGGACGTTGGTCATTGGTCATTGGTCACCATTAAAAAAGTAACCTTATCATTAAAACTTACATTATCCGGTTGCATGAAAATTTTCGAAATATATTATTACTTCACCTATCTTCAGTCAACCACCTAGTCTGCCAAAGATTGATGGAATACCGATTTCAAAAAAATTTTAACGCTAATTGATTATTCCTCTTTTTAATGGTAGACACGGGTATATTGGAATGCTAAATTTTAAAAAGTTTGAAATAAAATGCATGAATCGTTTCGAAATCAGCATCAAATGCGAGCAGGTATATGGCCAAACGATTTATAGGGGCGTTGTAAAAGCATCTCCTTGTCCGGACATCGGCCAAACGTTTTAAGAGGATCTCGTGTGGCTGATTGGTAACATGCTTTTACGATGCCGTTTCTCTAATGATGCGAAGCCGGACCGTGTAGGTGTATACATGTATACATGTATAGCTCTGCGTGAAATGCGATCGGTCCCCTATACTTTATTTTTCAAGAAATGAAACGAGATACTGGATAATGTGCTACAATTCAAAAGTTGTTTCTCCTCTGTAATGAGCTGTTGTTTTCGTTTTGAAGCTTGATATCCTTGATGAAGCTTTTGCTTGGTTTTTTTTGAGATAAAAATATATAGATTTTTGTTTTTGTTTTTTTTTTGTTTTTTTTCAGTAATTACATTGATTTTTTTTCAATGAATCTTAATGAAACAGTATAATTTTATTCACAGGACAGTGCCCCCTTCCAAATATTTACTCTGTAAGGACTCATAAGAGATTCTACTTTGAAGTGAAAGAAAGAGAGAGAGAGAAAGATAGCTAATAAAAAATTCCCGTATAGAGAATATCGTGTATTTTGAGCAAACACATCAAAATGAAGCGAAACCTTGACGGCCGAACTCTTACGCAGGTCAATATGATAAAAGTTACGAGAACTTTTAATAGCTTGGGAAAACTTTCGTGTACGCTTCTGGGTGTTTGGTCGCTTTAAAACTACTATCATGCTCTAATCTTCTCATTTCATGCTAAACATAGATATCTAGTAAATGCGATTGTAAATAAACAGAACATACTATCACTTAGTTCACTAAAAAAAGTACTGGCTTTCTTCCGTACTTTACTCATTTTGTAGATTTCTCTACTGCAATTTTCATTTCTATGATGCACAAAAACAATTAATAACAAACATGTTTCGAAATCATTGCTTTAGAAATAATATTGACATTTTTTCACCACTATCAACATGGTACAGGGATTTTCATAACTTCAATCACGTTACACACGGTTACCAATTCTTTACAATAAAGCAAATAAGTTTTTTCACAATCCCACTTTATTCTGGTCACAAAGGATTTTAATCACACTCGCACAAACTAGTTTTTACTCTGATGTCTTTCTGATGTTAGTCATCGTTAACGATACCTTGATGTTTACTTGATTTCGCAGGAGGAGATAGATGAGAACGAGCAAGCCCAAGCACAAGCTCAAGCGCAAGCTCAACAGCAACAACAACAACAACAACAACAGCAGCAGCAGCAGCAACAACAACAACAACAACAGCAAGAAATTGTTGAACAGCAGCAGCAGCAACAACAGCAACACATTGAGCTCCAGCAGGGCATTCCCACGCAAATACGCTTTCTGAACGCCAATGTACTCCAACAGCTTCAACAGCAGCAACAGCAGCAGCAGCAAGATGCTCAACAACAACAGCAGCCTACTGTTCTTACGTTGCAACAGCTACAGAATTTCATGCCAATCCAGCAGCAACAGCAACAACAGCAACAACAGGATGTTCAAAGGGCACAGACGATATCTATGCAGGGAATACCGCAGCAGTTTCTTCAGGTGAGCTTAATTATTTGGTTGGTATTGCAAATTTAATAAAACGGAAGCCCTGTCTTGAACCCAAGGGCTATAAAAGATAACAAATGTGGGTTGAAAATTTCAGTCGCTCGCACAGAGGGTTTTTAAGGAACTAAAATAACAAATATAACGACTACAATGACATTTGTCTAGTCTTTCCAGTCTAAAAGTAAAAGAATAATTTTTTCAATGATGTTTTCACGTTTGTTAGTTCTTTTGCAATTATTTCAATGGTATCATAGAAGTTTTTAGTCCTTAAATGCTCTGGGTAAGTGCTCGAAACTTCAGACTCGATAAATTTACCTTTTATATCAGACCCGGACGGTCGATAAAAAAATTTTGTGGAGTTGAAACTTCACCCCGACCAGTTTCGAAACCTCAGGAGGGGGAAAATATGAAAATTGCTGTGCTAGTGGCACTGTAAACTGGTATCGTATTGATATCTAAAAACTAGTTGAAACTTAATCAAACTGTGTTAGTCATTTTATTGGTGCAGTAATTCTTATAATATTGCACAGCGACGTATAGTCGTCATAAGCAACAGTGTTTCACTTGTTTTACGTGACTAAGTTGCGCCTATAGCCAACAGTGCTCTAGCTGTTCCGAATTCGTTAGTATATTATTATTAGTCAATGATGCGTAAGCGTTATTTACTACCGAAGATTCATTAACATGAAAAAACCATCTACAAACTTCATAGCAATAGTCTTTGATAATTGGTAATAAAAATTTAACATGTTTTTCAACTATTTCGTTGTCTATTCACTTTTTCATAACAATTACGTTTAGAACAATATAAAATACATCATTTATTAGTGAGTCAAAATATTTACAATATACATTTTTCTAGCAATTACTTGATTATTTGTTAGAATAACGACTGAAAGAGGTGAAAGTTGAAAAGGTCCAATGATAAACTTTGATTTTCATCTGCTTAAGATAACAAGGTCGCTGACTAACTAGTATATTAATCTTTAAAGGTTCTTATAGTTGCGTTTGAATTACGTTTCAGAGAATACACGTACGTTTAGTTATTGGAATGTTATTTTCGATTTTTAACAAGTAAAACAATTACACGTGAAAATGTGTGTTTATCAATAAATCGAAACAGAGAAAAAAATTTTTTACTTACAAGTAAATATGATTTTCAAAACGAGCAAGAAACGGTATTTTAAAAAGTTTGTTTATTCAAATGTGACCAAAATCGTTTATGAAAGTAAAGTGTGGTATAAGTCGGAATTGCTATACAAAGAATTTATAGAAAATGATACAAAGGTATTGGTTGCGACAAAATGCATCTAATCTTCTTTCGTTCAACGGATTCTAGTTAATTCATAAATAACAGAGTGGAAAATAATCATGATTTGTGACCCCATTTTTTTGACCTGTGAATACAGGGTGCTCAGATAGTTAGCAGTCAAGCTCAAGCTGCAGCCTTGCAACAGCAAACCCAGCAGCAAGTGCAGGCGCAGCAAGCGCAAGTACAGCAGCAAGGCCAGACTCAGCAGGTCCAGCAAGCCCAACAGGCTCAACTGAGCTACAGCGTCATACCGCAGATGCAGACCGTCAACATAGACGGCCAGGAGGCTCTCTTTATACCATCAGCCTCGGCTGCGCATCAGCAAGCCCAGCCAACCATGCAATTCGCCACTGCCAATGGCCAACAATTACAGTTGGCTGCAGGGCAGCAAATACAGTTGGCCAACGGCCAGACCCTCATCAATCCGCATCCTGTTAGTCTGATAAGGTCGCCCAATGTGTTTCCAACGTCAATTATACAGAATATCGGTGGACAAACGGTACAGTTGCCTACGGGACAAAGTGTACAAGTGCGTCCTATGCAGTTTCCCATGCAACAGTTGCAGCAAACTGTGCCTGTGCAGATTCCAGTTACGGCTAGTAATGGGCAGACAGTTTACCAGACGGTTCACTTTCCCGTGCAGTCGTTGTCTAATGTTATTAACATGCCTACCGCTCAGATGATACCACAGATAACACAGGTACATTGAACATTTTTCGATTATACTTTCGTGTATCTACTTTTGCGTAAAATACTTGACTAGTTATTTTTTTTATTTTTTTTCCAGCAAATTCCACAAGTTGCCCAGATAATAACACCGAATGGTCAAATACAACAAGTTCAAATAGCAAATTTGTCACAGTTGCAAAGCCTTCAGGTATAAAATCTCAGCGATGCTCGTGTCACTCGTTTTTTTTTTTTTTTCTCATAAAACATGTATAAAATTATAATTTGTTTCTTTTCAGTCGTTACAAGGCCAACAAGTAGCTCAGCATGTCGCTCAGCAAGTGGCTGCTCAACAACAAGCTGCCCAACAACAAGTAGCTCAACAAGTTGCTGCCCAGCAGCAAGCGCAGCAAGCGTCGGCATCTACGTCCACGCCAACGGTGTCGACGTGGAGTACCAGTGGCGGTACTCCAAATAACGTCCAGGTAACGATGTTGCATCTTTTTTTATCGAATAATCCTATATGCGATTTTTTTTAACGGGAAAAAATTTATTAGGTTGTAGGAATTAGTGCCCTTGGTAGAACTGGCAATGCAAATGTGTTGACGACGAAGGATGGTCAGAAAGTTGATATACAAACAATTACTGCTTTGAGGCCGCAGCAAGAAGTGCAAGACGGTGACATCAAAGTGACAAACTTAGAAACTGCACAACTTCCAAATGGCCAGGTCATACACATACCAACGGGGCAAGCTATGCAGCAAGCTGGTCAACCAATCAGCATAACAAGTAATCATTTGATGAGTTTTGAATAATGCATGAAGTAAAAAAGACTCCTCGCATAAATTCTTGTTTAAGAGCGGTCACAATTCTTAACCGGATGTCATCAAGTACACTTAAGGGCATTTAGTATATCATTGGGAGTTTCCATCTTACCGATTACCATACTTTGATCAATTTATATTAATCATCTATTCTCTATATCTAAACTCTATTCTTATTTAACCAACGAGAAGACGCATAAAGCTAATGCTTTCAGGAATAAATCAAGCTCAAACTTGTTGTATACGTAATTCACTTTACAATGAAAAAAGGTTTAAAAAAAAAGGTAGTTAATGGTAAAAAAATAGGTAGAGGGAACGCCCAATCCTCAAAACGCCCATACCATGGGCACAAAATGCAACTGCCACACTGTGCCCTCGGGCCACACTTTGCGCTCTTGTAATCACTTTGGGCCCCCGAGCAGCAAAGTTTTTTACGCCTTCCGGGCTCAAATTACTTTTCTGCCCTAGGGTCCAATGTGATTTACTGGGCGCAAAGTGTGGATACGGGCGCAAATGGTAGTTTTCCTACGAGTTTGAAAAGTCTCTGTTTGCGAACCGAGAGGTTTGCGGCCCGAGCCGAAGGCGAGGTCCGTACTTAACGAGGTTCGTAAAGGAGACTTTTTGAACGAGTATCAGAAAACTGCTTTTTTGTCCGAGGAAGTACCAGCCTCCCAAAACCACCCGAGGGCGGAAATGGTACATTACGTTACTAGGGCACAAAGTACAAACATGAGCGCCCGAAAGGCGCGCTTGTTGTAGGTTGGTGCTTGAGTCGCGTGTAATGTTTTTCTTACCGAGGGCGTAATAGTAGTTTTCCTACGAGTTTGAAAAGTCTTTGTTTGCGAACCGAGAGGTTTGCGGCCCGAGCCGAAGGCGAGGTCCGTAACGAGGTTCGTAAAGGAGACTTTTCGAACGAGTTCCGGAAAACTGCTTTTTCGCCCGAGGAAGTACCAGCATCCCAAAACCACCCGAGGGCGGAAAAGTGTAATTTTGCGCTCGTGGGTACACTTTGCGCCCAATAAATCACTTTTTGCCCTCGGGCAGTAAAGTACTTTGGGTCTGGAGGGCACAAAAAACTTTTCTACCCGTGGGCCCAAAGTGATTACAAGGGCGCAAAGTGTGGCCTGAGGGCACAAAGCTACAGTTGCACTTTAGGCCCATGGTAAGAAATAGTACATTACGTCATTAGGGCACAAAGTACAAACATAGGCGCCCGAAGGGCGCTGTTGTTGTATGATGGTGCCCAAGTCGCGTATGTTTTTCTTACCGAGGACGCAAAATGCAATTTTGTGGCCGTGGGCACACTTTGGGCCCTAGGGCAGAAAAGTACTTTGGGCCTGGAGAGTGCCCAAAACTTTTCTGCCCTAAGGCCCAAAGTGATTACCAAGGTGTAAAATATGGCTCAACGGCAGAAAGCAGCAATTTCACTTTGTGCCCATGGTAAGAAATGGTACATTACGTCATTAGGCCACAAAGTACAAATATGAGCACCTAAAGGGCACGATTGTTGTATGTTGGTGTTTGAGTCGCGTGTAATGTTTTTCTTACCGAGGGCGCATAGTGCAATTTTTCGCCCGTGGGCACACTTTGCGCCCAGTCAATCACGTTGGGCCCTAGGGCAGAAAAATACTTTGTGCCCATAGGCAGAAATGGTAGTTTTCCTACGAGTTTGAAAAGTCTCTGTTTGCGAACCGAGAGGTTTGCGGCCCGAGCCGAAGGTGAGGGACGTAACGAGGTTCGTAAAGGAGACTTTTCGAACGAGTTCCGGAAAACTGCTTTTTCGCCCGAGGAAGTACCAGCCTCCCAAAACCACCCGAGGGCGGAAAAGTTTTTTGCACCCTCCAGGCCCAAATTACTTTTCTGCTCTAGGGCCCAAAGTGATTTACCATGCGTAAAGTGTGCCCACGGGCGCAAAGCAGCAATTGCGCTTTGAGAGAAAATTACACTTTGCGTCATCGATAAGAAAAACATATGCAACTCGGGCACCAACATACAACAACCGTACGTTTCGGGCGCTTATGTTTATACTTTGTTCCCTAGTAACGTAATGTACCATTTCGTACCTCGGGCGTCTTTAAGAGATTGGTGTGCCATCGGTAGGAAAAATAAAATTCGCCACATAAGCGCCATCGCACCACGGCTACCTTACGTCCCTTGGGCCGCAAAATAGCCCTGGACACGATGAGCCTCATCCTACGAAATGGAAGTTTTCTTACCTGGTGGCGCATATCGCCAGGGCAAGCACCAGACCCAAGGGACACCTTGTGATTGCCCTGATTAGATGCGCACCAGGTGCAAACTCTATTTGTCTTACTGAGGGCGCACTAAACGTCCAATAAATGTTGTAAAAAATACTTAAAGTAGGAAAACTGCTATTTCCTACCTTGGGCTACTTTCGGGGTTAGGTGTGTCCTCGGTAGGAAAAACTGAGTTCGCACCTGGTGCACAACCAACCAGGGCAAGCACAAAGAATTCCGGTGCTTGCCCTGGGGACATGTGCCACCAGGTACAAAAACTACTATTTCCTACCTCGGGCGTTTTTGAGAGGTTTGTATGCTCTTGGTAGAAAAAATAGGATCCGCCATATAAGCGCCTATGCATCGCGGCTACTTTACGCCTTTCGGGCTGCGAAACCCTTCTGAGCAGTTTTTTGTAACTATACATTTGTAACTCTACCTGTACACTCACTTGTAAATACATTTGCAATTTCACTTGGATTTACTCACGGGGTTTTGGTTTGGAGAAGCCATCAGTAATTCCAAGTAGTATTACAAGTAATAATCAAGTTTGATTTTTTTGCCGCTCAAATAAATGAAATTAAATTGTTACTTGTAATATCACTTGGAATTCTATTTGTAATTACTGATGGCTTCTCCAAACCAAAACCCCATAAGTAATTCCAGGTGGAATTCTAAATGTATTTACAAGTGTGTGTACAGGTAGAGTTACAAATGTAATTACAAAAAATCGCTCAGAAAAGAATAGCTCTGGAAACGATGGCACTTATCCGACGAAAACTACTGTTAAATACTTAATTGATATACAAACTAAAGTTAAACATAATCGCGTTTATAGTTTTCGAGAAAAAAAAATTCACGTTGTTTACCCTTTGATGTCATTTTTAACATGGGCTTAAAATGGGAAACGTACGAAACAGTTTTATTGAAATACTCACTAATCTTGATGTTGCAAAAATAATGTTTTTAAAAATTGAACTGCGTTAGACATAATCTACGTCTTTTGCCTAGGTATTAAAGCCCTGATAGCTAAAAGTTTCACCATCTATAGCTACCCTAACTATTTTACACCCATTTCCAGTGCAAGACGTAATTGAGGGTTTAATTTTACGATGGACCTTATAATCATATAGGGTTCAAACTCAATGGGCCATTATACAAGTAGTTCGAATCAAACGCCTTGGGGGAATTCCGGATATTCTACATTATATCAGCTTGTAAATCTTTTCTAAAATTAGAAATGAATTTAGAATATGGAAGTAAAGATAAAATTATCACAGGGCACATTACTGTTACTCATATCATTGTTAGTTCTTCGTTGGATTGTTCCGAATACGTTTTTTTTGGGATGATAGCGGTATCGATTAGCTGACAACGTATTAAGTAGCAACCAGTACAAAATTAGTTTTCACATATCCCATGTTAAATTTAAGTATGAATCTTTTACCAAATCACATGTATGTAATTGCCATGGCAAGTAGTTATATATCATTCGAACTTGAGATAACAGACCGCTATTTTTGTGTCTCAAGTTCCATAACAGCCGCTAGAGGCTCTGGAACCCCTTAGGGTAGGGCTGTTCTACCGAGCGTACTTTGGCGGTATATCTGAAAATTTCCGTAGAAAAATGTCGATCACAGTGTACCTGTTATTTGATGAGCCCATGACACGTAACTTGCACAAACTGTTTTGGTTTCTACAGACGCCCAAGGTCAACAGATAACGTTGATACCAGCCTCGGCGCTGACGAACTTGTCGGCCCAGCAGGCCGTTGCGGGAGGCATGGTACGGGGAGTAAATGTGGGCGGAGTGATGCAACTTCAGCCGGCGACTGGTATCAATACCACAAACGGCTTCCTTCAGTCCATACCAGTGCAAAATATTCCCGGCCTCGGCAACGTTCAAGTTATCTCGGCCGTGCAGGGGGCGACGGTCCAGGCCCTGCAACCCGGAGGAACTGCGTCGACCGTGCACATCGAAAACGCTGCCGATCCAAATTTCGGGTGAGTCGAGGGTTCCGTCCCGCGTGGCGTGTTACGATTGCTGGGCGTTGTCCCACGCCTCGTTTGCAAGAACATTATCGGGCACGATTCCAGGACTCGGCGGCGGCAATGAAGGATGCGGTGTGTCGAGGTCGCCCAGACGGTCGTTAGGCCGTGGATCCAGGCGAACGGAGCTACGGCCACCATCGCTGCTCAGCAGGGCCAGGTCCAGCAGGGTCAGGTCCAGCAGTCGCAGCAACAGTCGCAACAGCAGACGCAACACGTGACTGTGACTGGCGGCGGTGGTGCCGGCGGTGGCGACGAAACGGGCAAGCAGAACAGACGTAGGGTTGCTTGTACGTGTCCTAATTGCGCCGACGGCGACAGGTAATTGTCCGGCTTGAAGAATTTTTCTTACCGTTAAAACGTAAGATGATTGTTCGGCAAAGTTTTAACCCTTTCCAACGCCTCCTCTGTACGGTGTTTTTCAGGAGAGACATGTCTCGTAAGAGGCAGCACGTTTGCCACATACCGGGATGTAGCAAAGTTTACGGGAAAACGTCCCACCTGCGTGCCCATCTTAGGTGGCACACGGGGGAACGGCCGTTCGCCTGCAGTTGGGTGCTCTGTGGCAAAAAATTCACCCGATCGGATGAATTGCACCGACACAGGCGCACCCACACCGGTGAGAAGCGCTTCCAGTGCCCGGAGTGCACGAAGAAGTTCATGCGCTCGGATCACCTCACCAAGCACATCAAAACACACACGAAAGTGCGCAGCACGGTTAGTGCCGATCATGCCTCTACATGTGGTTGAATCATGTGATTTTCGATGTTTTTTTTTTTTTTTTTTTTTTTTTGTTGGCAATACTAGTTTTTTCTTTTTGATGGAACACGTTTCAATTCAATGGATGTTGCGCGCACTTGGCTGTTTTCTGCTCATTACGGATTTGATTTTTTTTTTTTTTTTTTTTTATTACGCCATTCCATGATATCCGAAAAAAAGAAGAAACAAACTGTTGCATTGAAAATGTGTATCGTTTTTCTTTGTATTGCTTTTTTAGCCGATCGATCGTCCGATTTTTGTAAGATATTTGATTTTTCAAACTAACATGTTGTACAACGCATGTTTATGATTATGAAGAAGTAGTACCACGATAATGAAGGATTTACCCAGTTAATGATTGAATTGCAGAAGTTATTTTTGGGTATAACCATTGGGATTTTTAAGATTACGATAAGTTTTGACACTTTTATGTTTTATGCTTTGCAGACTACTAAAAAAGTATATGTATACTTTTACGACGTATTAAAACAATATGTTTTATATGTATTGAGCAATCATGAAAAACATTCATATTTTCATTGATTCATCAAAGTCGTTAGTACAGTTTTTTTTCTTTTTTTTTTCAATTTAACATTATCGTAATTTTGGTGTCCTATTACATTCACGTCCAGTTAACGATTCATACTCATAAAACAACGTTCAATTGTTATAGTAACGCATCTGTTAAATATTAATTAAAAATAGTGTGAAATCTTAGTTTACCTTTTGATTATTTGTATAATATAGAAAAAATAGTAGTCCATTCATTAACCAAACGAAATTTTTATTTTCCAATATAGACAATACAGTTAGTTCAATCACTGGGTACCCTTCCACTGGTCACAATTGTATAGTACATAAAAACTAAAACGAACAAAAAAATCAAATAACAAAAAGAGGAAAGACGAAAACTAAAAAAAAACTGCTCTCTCTCTCTCTTCCTCTTCTCTTCTGCTACTTCAGCGTATAGAGGAGTAACTGCTCTATCAATTGAAAAAGAAAAAAAACGTGAGTTGTTTGTCTTCATTGCTCCAGGAGGCAGCCACGTCGACGCAGGAAGGCTCGTCGGACAGCGAGCAGTCATCGAACGACGAGAAAATCATCATCTCCTTCCACAAATCCGAGAACGAGCAAACCGATCTCGTGCTCTCGGATCCGCTGGAGGTCATCGACACCCAAGCCATTACGAACGAATAGATATTTGCTCCTGGCGAATTAATTCCTTTCGTAGTTTATTAAAATGCCTCGCGATAAAAAATTTTTCACGATTTTCCATGATCGTTACACTATTTTGGATTCGTTTGTAATTCATTATTACGGTATTTCATGCCGTTACCGGGAATGAAGTGCAGAATCGATGTCAACAATTCAGTAAATACTTTATAAACTGAATTTGTATAATATACAATGTTTTTAGTTCAATTGTACGTTTAACTGGGTTGTAGTTTCGTTTTTCGACACAAAGTTACTTTACGGAAAAAAAAGGAAAATTTTTTCACCAGGAAAAACTTTAAAAGTTTAGAAACGCAAAGCTAAACTAGTCTTCTATGCTCAAGTTTTTGAAAACTACTCCTAAACGTGTGAATTTTTTTCAAACGTTACACCTTCTGATGAAGTTAAAACGATGTACTTTTTAAGCATTTTGTAGATATTTCGATCTGTATTTATAACAACTTGTACAATTTTGTATGATTGCGTATGTAAAGAAAACTTCGTTTGAATATAAATGCCTTACTATGATAAGTCTGTCGTAAATAATAATTTCGTAAGACATATATCTGGTTAACATCATTGATAACTTTGTACAAACTAAAATTATGTACATCGCGAAAAATGCAGATAATCAGTGTCAGCAATTATCCTCGATATAGTTAATTCTTATATTTTTATATCAAACAACTTTGTAAAAAATGTATATAAATTACAAATAATGTATAGATGCGGGAATGCACAAATATTTCCATTTTTCGACATTTTTCAATAATAACCCTGTACTCTGCGACCGTTTTCTGTATGAATAAGAGCTACACTTATGCAAAAAGGCATAAGTTTGAGCATGTAATATAAAGATACATCACAATACACAAGTGCTACGTTTATATTCATTACCAGAGCAAAAAGTAAAATAATTAAAACATAAAACTGTTAATTATGGTAAACTTAATTTTCATCCTTCAATTTGATATTATGTTTTTATAGTTATTCACAATTTTTCTTACTTTTATTTAAAATATTTTGAAACGCAATAAAAAAATATTTTCTTAGCTTATGAATTGCCATTGACTTTGATCGTTTAGTGTGTCCTTGTGTGGATATTATCATCGAAAAGAAAAACCTATCATTTAAATACGTTCCTTGGAGATGGTGGAAAAACTTTTGAGTATTAAAATTTTTTTCTATATTTATTTGTTGTTACTTTTTTGTCATACCTAGTATTTTCCTTTGGTAAATAAAAACAAAACAAAATTAATTTTTATTTGCATATATATATATATTTTCAGTATTAATCAACATATTGCAGAAGTGCCCTTGATGCACTGTAATTGGAAGGTAAACAAATGCATATCATACAAAATGCCATCAAAGGCTGGGCCATTCAAATAAACGACAAAACATTCTTACAATCTGTAGAATGGCTAAATAAAAATTTATTAAAAAGAAAACATTTTTCATTTCAACCAACAATCTCACTTTTATAAAGTTAGTCAAGTAAAAATCTTACAAGATGGACATTTTGATGTGTGCATTAATGATACTTTTGTCCAGTGGACATATTGAAAGTCTTTTGATCTTAAACTTAAACACCCAATTCCACCGGTATGGCTTAAGATCTAGTGTATTTTCCCCAGATGTGCAACATGAATACAGATGCTATGAACAGCAGTGACATCACCAAAACTGGTACTGGTCCACTGAAAAAAAGCAGACCAAATTCTTACATGGCATTTTTACCAGTACCTACGTTACATGAGACAACACCTGAATGGTAATTGTCTAATTTCAAAGTATGTGGTTCATTATCAAAATACTGACACTTTGATTCCTGGGGAGTCATCAGTGTAGAATCTCCACATACCACTGGAGTTGGTTCCAGTGTTACGATTCCTGGCTGCGGTGGCAGTGACAGTTTTTCGCTGTCTGACAGTGCCTCCGAGACCAGCACGGGGTGCTACAGCTTTGCTGGGTGAGCGACCAGCAGCCCCGACTGAAGTAGAACTCGGTGCAGCAGGCTGAAAATTAAAACAAAGTGCAACAAAAGCTCGTTAACCAATTATTCAAGTAGAATAACTCTTCCCAGTCTCTTGGAATACTGTTTCCAGTCTGAAAGGTTAAATTCAATGCAAGTATCCTATGACAAAGACCTAAATTACTTATTCAAGTCAAATACAACCTAGAACAAGTATTTTCGATAACCTAATGAACGTTGCCTTGCAGTGAGACAATTCTAGTTGCTCTTAGTTCATTGCTAAAATTTCAAGTACACACGTTGAAACATATTGAACGAATGTCTGCAATAAAGTCAGGCTACAATGCCAGGTCCAAAGAAATCATTCAGTGATGACACGGTCACGATTCATTGAATAAAATTATCACAAAAGGAAAAAAAAAAAAGCTCTGGTGGTAGGCAAAGAGCTGATCGATCATGGAGAGCTAACGAAAAGCAAATTGCTCCAATAAAACCTGTAAGCCTGAGCCAATAAATTTTTGCACAACCGATGCTCGAGTGATGATTGAAAAAAACTTACCATTATTTTGTAGAAAAGTTTATTCCTTCAGTGACAGAAGTATTGCAATCTGGTTCGCCGAGCAGCATACGTTTTTGGACGATCGGCAGCAGCAGGAGCGCGTCAGCGAGTCCAAAACAAATTTGGCAGTCGATTAGATCACTCAGTTTTTTTCTTATAAACGTAATTAGAAAAAAATCACGCAAGGTTTGTAGCTCGCGGTCGCTTGTATTTTATACCTTACGTTACCCACCTGTTATTAATGATACAGTTGACTATGACGCGATGGACGCACACGTTAACGTTATCTAGAAGTGTGACGAGGGGGCGGGCAGAATATTGCGAGAGCACATCAGAGACACGTCAGCTGTGAGCCGGGTGGTAAGTATGGTCGTACAGAAACCTGATTTCTCTTTTACCGCTTGTCGGTGCATGATCAGGGTTTTTCTACAAGGCCCATGTAAGGCTGCCTGATTGCCTTCTGGGAACCACTTAAATTATATAAGGGTCATTAAAAACATTGGTGAGATTGCGCGATTGGACAAGGTATACCTATAAGGCCCTCGTAAAGGCAACCGTGGCAATCAAAATCTAAAACTAATGTGGGCCATTTCACAAAAACTGCGGTATTTTATGAATCCTGTACGTGGAAAACCGGTGGATTAAATTATTCTGAGTAAAAATTATTTCGTATTGTGTACTTGAACCAAATTTCTTTGAATACGTTTTTGAAATCATATCGAAATAATTTTTGTGTTTCCATAAAATGAAAAAAAAGGCCCAAAAACGTCTTACCGCAACCCGGAACATTATCAATTTCAGTTTTGACAGCCTATGGCATCTAATATGCATTGACTTATGAACTATTATATATATAATTATGTGTATTTTTATCTGAATATCTAAGGTGTCAAGCATCTTACGCTTCAGTTTAGAACAATAAAAACTTTTTTTTGAAAAAGTTAATGTTTTCCAGCTTCACATCTAAATATGATTAGTCGTAGTGCCGTTGCGAATATAAAATATTTGACTCGGAAAAAAGTTCATTGATAATAATAAATGTACTTAATCTGCAATTGTTTTCAAATTATGGACTAGGTGACCATATGGTACGATAGCTTCTATCAATTAATTATTTACCAAACTAAATTTTGCTGCAAAGCTCTTATTTGGAGCTTAAAAGTTGCCATCATATTTTCAAGTTTCGTTTTAAATTAAAAAAAAATTTAATTTACGTTAACATAGGTGCAAAAATGACAGTAAAGTCAGAGTCTAGAGCTTCCAGCTAGTTTGGACCTTACGTAACATAGAAAAAAAGTAAAAACATTCGGAGCATTGCATTTCCATTTTTTTATTTTCCGACACAAAACATTGCTGTTCTCCTATCTCAAAAGATTGATTGTAACGTGACTGAAGCTTTTTTTATTCGTTGTATAACTAGTTGAAACACGTTAAATGTATTGTTTGGTGGGATTTTTTAAGATCAATTGTGTTAAATTGCAGAAAAAATTAAAATAAAATAATAAATTTATTTTATGGATATATCTAATTAAGGGTTACTCTACTTGTTTGGGTTAATCTCTAAAAATAGTATTCAGACAAAGAATTTTATTTGATTATGGTTTGGATGAAATTAAATAACACATAATTTTCGAACGTCCTTTATATTAATTATGGTACGTTGCGTAAATTTTTATTAGAAAAAATATTTAAAAAATTTTTTAAATCATTTTTATGACAATGTGGCATTTAAACTTTAAGTTGTCTTCAAAAAAATATTTGTGTAATTAGTGCCAATATAAATATTGCATACATGTATACGTTTACCAAGAAAAAAGAGCTAAAGTATGATCTTCTTTTGCAGTGGCTTGCTGGAGAATCATATTTTTTGTTTTTATTTTTACAATTCTATTAAAACCTAATGTATTAAATTATTACTGCGTTTTTCCAAATTTTAGGTTTTTAGGAAATAAAAAAATTTTTTTTTAAATACGGTAGTATCTTGTCTTCATGGTGATGACTCTAGTAAAAAAAAATAGAGCTGATACAAACAAAAGATTTCAATTTGAGGGAATACATTTTTATTTAAATATATAGAAAAATGTTGTTTATTTGTAAAAAGTTATATAAATATGTACATAAGTTGAATTTTGATCGTGTCAAAGATAAAAGAAACATCGACTTTCTACAATACGTACGTATTTTGATGTTTTTCCATTGTCTGTAGAATAGTCGTGTATTTATGGTTGCATAACTTTTGTTCCTTATAAATCCCTGTGCTCAGTTTTTTCTAGCATTTGATCCATTAATAGTTTGGAGTGTACAATAAGAAAAAAAATAATTCATCATGAATAGCTTATTTCTAATTATAGGCATTGCAACTGTTATGGTAATATTAGAAATATTAAACTATTTTTTTTAAAAGTATAATTTTAAAATTATTGTAATATAAAAACAACGCTTTATTATAGTTCATAAACTAAGAAGAAATAATTCAGTTTTTGTTGAGGAACTAAAAATATGTTTAACTAGAATATAATTTTTCCTGAAGTTTTATTTTAGCAATATTATCAATACTGTACATATAATTTTCAAACATATATTATTCACTGTTTAATGAATTGATTTAACTGTCGTCATATTAATAAAATTAAACTGTTATTTAATAATACGCTTATCAAAGCTAAAAAAAATTTTATGATTAATAAGGTTATTATTATTATATTTTAAAATGAAAATCAATGGTATTAATTTTTTCATTCAAAAAAAAGTTCTGCAACATTATTCTGTTTTTTTTGGACTCTTATCTGTTTAAGATATTATTTTTTGAGAAAATCATAATTTTAAACAACTAATCCATAACAATATTAACACATTACCCAATTTTTGAATGATATACAAATACATTTTTGCTAAAAATTTTTGATCTCTAAAATTTTCTAACGTAAGTAGAGCGTTCTAATAAAAAAAAATCATATTTCTGAAACTGATAATAAAAAGGTCAATTTAATTGAAATATTATTTTGAAGTAGTGATACTTATCCACGAACAAAGAAAATAATCAAAGTTTTATTGAAATCTGTTAACGCAATTCAGAAATACGATTGATTATGTAAATACGCTTTCTCACACCACAGTTATCTACATGTGCAATTTTTATATTTATCTAAATAGGTTTTTTTTAATTGGATTTTCCAAGACTGGTAGAATCGAAATTAATTTGAAAAAATAGATGCAATCTAAATTTTATTTTTCAGTGACTACAGGTACCTAAAAAAAATTGGCCAAGTGTTATCATAATCGGCCGAGGGAATTTTGAGATACAATCACTTATTACATACTCACACACATCCTCGTATAATTTTGTATATTTTGATCTTAAACTATTTCAAAAAATGTATTCATTGAAATCGATGAAATTGGACTAAAAAAACCAATTGATGAAATTGAATATTTTTCCATTTGCAATGGATATACAGAAATAAAAAAGTCCAAGGGTTAAAGAAAATGGTTGATAAAATCCTGAGATAAAATCTGGATCCAGTTGATTATACTCATAAGTACACACTAACATATACCAGAGGAGATACCTTGGCCACAATATTCTATTTTGATCTTAAACTTCAGAAAGTACATTTATCATAAATTATAAAGCTCCCTCTATAAAGGAGCAAAATAAAGTGCTAGTGAAGTTAAAAGTATTGTAAATTTATTTTTCAATTTAAATAATGATAATTGTTTGATAATTCTTAGTTTCTAGCCAATTGCGAGCAAAATGTAACTCTTGTGGATACTGCGCTGAGTAAGTTGCATACGACATGTTTGAAGAACAGTGAAATGACCGAAGGTATCGTTAAAATATTTATGTACACTTACTTACCTATATTACACACGAAAAATTTAAAAAATTTGTTGGTTTTTTTTTTATAATTAATTATTAATAAAATATGCATCGTA
Organism: Copidosoma floridanum; assembly: GCF_000648655.2. The sequence continues at coordinate 968,307 of NW_019379455.1, read as the reverse complement.
ATTATTTTTTTCCAGAAATGTTTACTAACTCATCAAACGCCCAAGATCCTAAAATGAATTGTTACCTGGGTTGTGTTTGGAATGCGACGGGAAAGGTATACCTATAGGCACTTTATTTTTTAACTTTAAGAGTTGTAACATTCCAATATTTCCAACTAAAACAATTTACTAAAACTATTCAATAACTTAAAATTTCAATACGTGTATTTGGAATTTCACAAATTTTTTGAAATTCAAAGTAAGCAACAACACAGATTTAAACTGGTTGTCCTTTAGGCTTTAAAAAATTTAAAAGTGTAGATGGAAAATGTTGTGTATGAAAATTACTGTTTAAGGTTGTAGTCAAATTCCATAATACTATGGTACATAAATACATCAAGTCCAGGATTTAAAAGATTTTTAAATTTCTGAAAATGTACGATACTTGCTAAAATTAGTTTTACAGTTCGTAGGTGGAAAACTTCAACCAACTAAAGTTTTACATTCATTCAGACGACACATGCATCACACTATGGGTATAATGCATGCTAACGTAGCAAAATGTATTTCCAAAGGCAAGTATCTTCATTATAATATGTAAACTAATTTGACTTTTGTTTGATTGTTAGTCATAAATTTTAAAATACAATAATGAGAATATTTAATTTCAGCCAATAACGAAACCGGTGAATGTAATATTTCAGGAGTTTTTAAAAGCTGCCTCGAAGATAACATCCAATTCCATATTCTTATATGATGAAATTTTTTTCTTACTTCTACATAATTAATATAGAGTAGAATATTATTTTGTCACACATTTTCAATGAATAAAGTTGATGTCATAAATAAACCTTTAGCCACTCATATAACATGAAGTTTTTATTGGAAGTTGAAACGTTTTAGAAAGTTTGAGATTTTTTTTTTGACAACAGTCATGTTTATGAAGTTTATGTTGCCAAATACGTGTTATCAGGCTCGACAATTCCAAAAGAGTTTCAGATATTTATACCTAAACAGTAACTGAAAATTTATGAAAAAAAGTTATGTGCTGTAACATAATTTGCGAGCATATGATAAGTGGTAATAATTTTTTTTACTATTTAACTAATCAGTAATAACACTACACAATTCTTTAACAAAAAATTATTTTCTTCACTTTGAATTTAAAATTGATATGAAACTTTTATTCTTTAAAAACGTAATTTAAATAATGTATTTGGTCCTATTGCAATTAGTCATACTGTACAGCTAATTTTATCAAATTGTATATTACCTAAGCTTAGATTCTGAAAATTTTTTAGCAAAAAATAAAGCTTTTTTGCCTGAAAACTAAGTGTTAATGTAAGTACAAGAATATTTTTTTTTTCCTGTAAAGCATCTTATTTAAAAAAAAAAAAATAAATTGCTTATTACCAGAAACATCAAACACATATCGTAAGATGAAATTTTTTCAAATATTTGGAGCAAGAATGACGTCGTGGTTGGAAATACAAATACAGCACATTCGACTATTCAAAACTTAATTGAATAGTTTCAGTTTATTCAGTATAGTGATATGACAAATTCACTACATGGTATTTGTATTACGAAAGCAATACAGAGACTTTGATTAAAGTAATTTTTTGCAACATACATTTCATGGATGATAATTTGTCTGACAACCTTATTTCAAGATGAAATCTTATATTTGGATTTTTACCATCATCAGTACAGTGAGTACATTTTTAATGTGACGAACGTCATAAAATTATTAGGTTATTGATTTTTAGGTTGACAACCTACAATAATTTATTTTGAATGTTATTTCAAACGATTTTTTTGTCCAATCTTCGTCAAACATTAAATGATTGCCTTGCAACAAAAAGTTTCCTGTAATCGCGAAATTGAAAACACAAAATAATATTTTTTTATCTTCTGCAGCAATTATTACTCGCTCACGGGTACTCAACGTCAGAAATGCAGAAAGTATCGGCCGAATGCAGAAACAAAACTGAATTGATAAAAGGTTTGGTTTAATTTCATTACATCATTATTACATTGATGCACCTGATAATTTTGTAATTATCTTAAGTTCAGCTTGATTCTGTGACATCTTGAGGTTGATAAGTGTAACATACCTGCATACATTTTTTTAAGAAAGTACTTATGTACGAGTACATATCACACCTAAATAGGATTAAATGGAACTAAATATGTGAATGAATTTGTAATACTCCTGTTTTGCTTGTGCAGATGTGTCCGAAGAACAACTCGATTTCGACGATTATCAAGTGAAATGTTTTTCCGCTTGCATAATGAAAAAAATAGGAGTTGTGAGTTAAAAATTTTACCATATTTGCTTATTTTGAACATTTTTTTTTTTTTTCTTTATCGATACTGATTCTTAATTGTTTTTACAGTTGGCAGGTGGCAAAGTAATACCGGAAAAATTCATCCAAGTGATCATAAGGTTTATTCCACCTTTGATCGAAAACACGGCCGGAAAGTTGATGGAGTGCGTTACTTTAGGTATGGATTTCAAGTACTTCAATTCATCGGTAACTCATTTTTTTTTACTTGCAAAAAAAGCAAAAAAAAACTATTGCAGCCAACCAACAGATCGGTGACTGCGAGGTGGCTGGTGTCTTGGGCAAGTGTACGATGAAAAATTTCAGTCCTCTACAGTAAACCACAGGAAAAAATTTTGATTATGAAAATAAAGACCAAAAACTAAATTCCAAGCGAAACCAAAAGAATAACTCGATTATTTCCCTGATCTACCTCAGTGATTTTACGTCATCTTTAGTATTTTCTTGATAAGTATCATTTGATTCAACAGAACTTTATAAACATTTGAATAATATCAATCAGGTGGTGTAGTGGCGGTCGCCGGCGTGATTAAATAATCCTGGCGAGCGCATGAAGCTTCCGAAGAAAGGTTCTTTGTTTTCAACTTTTACAATCAACGCATTCTCCTTCCCTCTTTTCGCCACCATCGAATTACATTTCAGCATAAAATGACCTAAACATGAATCACATGACAGATTGTTCAGAACACGTACATTCTTACCGAGAGATCGGTACGCAAGGTATAATTAATTTCATTGTCTTATCGATACCATAAACTTATTACACTCAAAATTCTATTTATACGGAAACAGAAAGTTTGTTGGTGATTTCGGATAACATACATACTAAGTCCATTAGTTTTGTACTTGATCAAAAGTATAAATATTTTATTTAAAATTAGAATACTATGATCAGTAAGTAGGCATTATTATCAAATAAAATACTTTATTGATTCACTGGAAGCTAAGTACTTAACTTTAAGGTTAATGCGGATTTCGATAGCTACTAGTTTTCAAATTTTATTAAATTGTAATTCATCTCATTACAATTTTTTGGATACATCATACTTGTTTACGAAACAAACAATTTTAACATAAACACATAGTCCTGAATCTCAGAAATTTTTCTAACCTCAAAACATTTAAAGCTGGTAACTTATGTGATATTTTTCATTTTATCAGTTTTTCACATGGTTACTGCACTAACATAATCAGATAAAGTTATGTAGTAAGACAGTAAACAAAATTTGTACCACTTGAACAATTAATTTATAAGTACAATTTATTTACATAATATCTTCTGTGTATATTTCTGGTGATTGTTTACCTGATTAAAATGACATCATACATCAAAAGAGTATTTCATACCCTCAACTTAGTGGGTTTGACTTCTTCCGTTCGCCCACTAGTGATATCTCCATTATTTTTCTGCTACAAAAAACCCCGTTATTTTCTTTCCTCATTATTTTAATATTTAATTGTATACTAAACATTATATACTTACTTCTTCTGTTGGTTTTAAAGCTCGCAAGTCCTCCACCCGATTCCGCTTGAAAAATCCTACCTTGTACAGGATCAAAATTATAATCAATAATAATACTATTCCAAGTAACACTGGCAAAATAATAAATATTTTTGGTAATGTATAATGATCGTTTTGTCTAGAAATTAGTGATGATACGTGCACGATCCGTCGATTTTTATTTTCGGAGTCCATCTGAACACTTGGCGTAGTAATTTCGGCGTACGCTTGGCTGACGAATATAATATTTTTTTCCTTAGCTGCCTCAACTTGAAAAATAAAGATCAATGAAATTTTGTGCAAACAAAGCACATTCAAGTGATTGTGTGGGTCTAGTTAAGTGGGTCAACGAACCTATGTCCTCAGATATTCGAAAATCTATTGTTACAATCAATTCTGCAACAGACGTCGTTTCGAGAAAGGAATCAATGTCACAGCAAAGTCTTTGACACTCTACGTTAGGATTCGCGCAGTTTATAGAAAACGTTTCATCGAGAGAAACGAATGTATCCACTTTGTGTTTCTCATCGGAAGAATAATTCTTTGATTCCTCATCGCTGGTGCAACTATATTTGTGATCTTGGATGGAAACCCGGACGTAGTTTATACTTGCGATCTCCAGGTCTTGAAACCGTACGGGAATACTGACAAAAATAGCAGCCTTATGGATCGGCGTGATACCCAATTTGTATACGTCATAAATGTGATGGAGAGTAAGATTTTTAGAATGCGTTTGTATCACTTCACTCTCCATGAACGAGTAATTGTTGTTTTGGAACCTCCTAAAAGTCATACGTTCATTTTGATTGTTTTTAATTTAGTTTGTTTGAAAACATACAATTTCATGAATGTAAACGTTTAGCGTAAAGGTGCACTATGAAAATCTTGATCTAGTAGTACAATGATTTCCTCCGGCACACCTACCCGACAATATTGATGTTTGCATCAACTTTGAAGTTGATTTTCAATGATTGAACATTATCACGAGGATTGATTTCCTCACTTTGGCTGGAAACCTTCACTCGGATTTCTTTGAATTGTGATTCAAACGACTGTAGATCAGTATATTGAACTGCACTCATGTTGAGCTCTAAAGGTATGGTCATCTGAAAGATGATTCTCGTAAGACTATATTACTATACGTGAATAAAATATTTGACGTAAATACAAGAACTGGAGGATGCGCAGGAAAACTACGTGTACATTATATTCCAAGCTTGAGAGAGCTGTAGTCTATTTAATCTATTATAGCACACTTACATTATATCGAAGAGGACTATCAATTACACAAATCATTCCCGGAGTTTTATCTTCGCAGTGCGATTCCCTCCATACCGCAGACCAAGTGCGATTAATTGGTGTGATCGGCTCTTCGATTTCAATGAAGACTTCCGGTAAATAGGCGGGATCTCCTATATTTTCCACGAAAATGGTCAAGTTTACGTTTGACTCCGAGCCCATAACGTAGCTGTTGTTAGCGTCCACGAGACTACTCGTAATGCTTACTTTCAAATCGGAACTACACGTATTGTCCTCGCCACAGTCAAGGGCATAAGCAATTTTCATGATGTCGGTAATTTTTGATTTTGGATGAATTTGTATCTCATTCCTATCAGCTAACCCGCTCGTCAGCTTTGCCTCGAGTACAATCGGGTTGGTTATGTTGTCTACGAAGTCCTGAGAAAATGCACACAATTTTTCATTTCTAACAAGGAAAAAAAAAGAAAAATACATGTTACTTTGTCTTACTTTCGAGTACAAGTATCGAGTCTCACACCCCAGTAGTCCTTTTTTCAGGTTCAGAAGTACAGAGTGGAATAAATTTCCTTTGAGTACGTTTCGATGGTGCTGGCTTTGCCTGTTACTTTCGTACATCATCACGCTTACAACCACCTCTGAAAATGAAAAATGGTGCCATTAGATTAATTACTACAATGGATTTAAGTTTCTAAAGCCATGAAAAAATTATAAATAGCGGTGAGAGTGGTTAATAAAAATAATGAAACAATTACATTTGATGTGGAATGAATAAGTTGATGATTTATTTTTAGTTCATGAAAAACCAAAGATTGTAATGGGTTCTAAGCATCTAATTAAACGTTGTCTAAGCATCTTGGGTTTTTTTTCTGGTAAAATAAAATACTCACTGAAGGTGTCGTTGGATCCATTGTACTTGGCACAAATGGAGTAGTCAAAAAAATGTTTGTCCCATATTATGCTCGAACTTCTATTGTGCTGGAGCTCGACGCTCACCATGTAAACGGGTCTACTTATGAGGAGGACCACATGCCCGGATTTGTGGGAGCCTACGGCCAGATCGGGGACGCCGTCGCCATCTGTATCACGGGCTGGGTCGCTCAGAGAAAACCCGAATCCTAGCAACCTCGTGTTCGACACTTCCGAGGCAGGTATGTGTTGCATGTGCTGCCGCAACAGGTCACGATCGCGACTGCCACTGTAGATATGGACAGCTCCTAGGCCCTCGCCTTTTTCGTTCCGCTCGTAGGGTGCTCCTATCGCTATGTCGTTCAAGCCGTCGTGATCAATGTCACCCAGACAGGCCACCGAAGTCCCGAAGCGCCCTTTTGTCCGATTGCCATCGATGCGATAGATAGTCCAGTTGAACTGTTTGAGTACAACTATTAGATTTAGATTTACATAATCAATGAAATATTTTTCACACTCTGGGGATGAGGTTCGACTTTGGTGACGATCTGTCTAGTAGAGTACCAAGTTACTGATATGTTTTTCAAATGTTGGAACGAGAAAAGGCTTTATATCTGGTGTTCTATACGTAAATACGTATATTTTACATTCATCGACTGTGAGAAAGTTATGTGATCTATCTCTTTTACAAAAAAAACCACTGTATGATGGAAACTCAAATACATACATCACTCGATCCCCTAATATTTGGCTACGTTTTTGCTCAAAATATCTTAAGGGAACTTTATTGCTGTATGTTAGCAAGTGGTTTCAACAGAAATGAAGTTCCCTCAATTACATTTATTGGGTCTTGAGAGAATTCAGAAACTAAAAGTGACAAAGAATAAAAAAAAAAATATATTTAAGTCACCATAAGTGACCATAAGTAGATGACTTAAATTTGAGTTCCCGAATAAATTGTGTTATTACACACAAGGATTGTTGTCATCTTCGAGGAACTTTCATACAAATAAACTAAAACAGAAATCACGTCGTGTGACTGATAGTAATGAACATTGTCCTTCCAACATCAATTTTATCTTGACAGTTATTTTTACATCATAAAAGCAAATTTAGGCATGTACCATGTCTCGTCTGGAAAGTCTCGGCTTCGAAAATTTTTTCAAAGTCTTCCTTTCGTTTCTTCTCGGGATCTCGAGGACCATTGTCATGACTCGAGACTATAGAATTTTTTTCAAATCTCTGAGACTTGAATGTCCCAAAAATTTTCCACGATACTTTCTAGATTCTCAAAAGTCTCAAATAAACTTTGAAATTGTTGATTTACTTTACCTCGCCCTTAGAGACGTAAGCATACACACGGCCCTCGTCAGTTTCGCGAGACCATTGAGGGGCACCAACGATCAAGTCATCTCTTCCGTCACCATTGACATCACAAGCGGTAAGACTGGAACCAAAGTACTCGCCAAACTGCTCACCTTCAACGACGAGCCTCATCACTTGAAGATTCTTCTCATAAAAGTAAACTCTGCCCTTTAAAGCGCTCGCTCGAGGAGCTCCAAATGCATAGAGAAGCTCGTTCTTTTTGTAAAAGTAACCAGATGTAATTGAATAACCTGATATGGAAAAATGAAAAAGTTATTATAGTTCAACAAATTGTATAACTGAATAAAAATATTCCGAAATTAAAAAAAAAATTCGTAGTTGAATTCGAGGCAATAATTAATAGGGCTGCAAGAGAAGGTAAGTGGCCTTAGAATGCAAAAGAAGTCACGAATATCCAAGTGACTTACCAAAATAGTCGTGGTTCTTCATTGAACCAGGAATTTCGAATGGATTCAAGTTGTGTGATGATGTAGAGTACTTGGAATGGTTACCCTTGACCGTGAAAACCGGAGCTTTCGAATCAAATGCACCTGGAGTTCCAATTAACAAACGATGGGTTTCATGGTTTGCCTCTACGATGTGAGCAGAGATTCCAGCTTCGCCCATGTTGTGAAGTCTTAAGTTGATAAAGTGGTGATCCACCTTATTTAATAATTCGTAATTTACGAACGACTCTTCTGTTTCCTTTACGGAGAAGCATATTCCGCTGACGGTACCAATCGGCTTGTCCTCTAGTTTAGTTTTCCATAACGACGCGCACGCCTACGTTTAAAAATACATACGTGTAATTATTAAATGGATGCATAATAATTATACACATTAGTGTTATTATTTGGATATATGTTATAAGGTAAATGTCCCTATTATGATAACAAATTTCATCACACTTACATCTTTAATTTTTTTTTCTTAACTGTGAGCTTTAACAGTAGAAATTTTGGTATTAACTGGGGCGCTATAAATTTACCATTATTATTCTAATTTTTAAATATGGTTCTTAGTTGTTAAAATACTTTATTTTATAAAAAGTATATTTATAAGACCAAAATGTACATAATTATGAAACGTTGTACCTATTGTTTCATATTATGTCCCTATTTATGAAACATTTTAAAAAACGTAAATTGATTATAATATTTTAAGACAATTAAAGCTTATTCACTTGCATAACACTATTTTGTTTAACCAAAATAATTATATCGTTTATTTGTTTACTAGAAATATAAAAATTCCTGGTTGAAGTTTGTGCCATAATACGTACAGTTCAAAAGATAGGTTATGTATGACTTTGTCCCTATTTATGGAACTATCTTTAAAATTGGTCATTTATTGTATGTAAAATGAAATTTTTCTTGTGAATTCATAAAGATGCATAAAATATACAACTACCACAATTTTTTTATCAGGTTAGTTGTATAACAAATACATGAATTTTTATGTTCCATGAATAGGGACACGTTCCACGAATAGGGACATTTACCTTAACAATTATTGTTATACAACTATTTATAGATTGTTATACAACAATTCGGATAAAATATAATTATTGCAAAAAAACTTTGGAACACACTTGGAAAGTAATTAGTTTTATGCAATTTTTCTGATGATTTATGAACTGATGGTGTTCGTACGATCGAGTGTTTGTTATAGCCAACACATAATTACATCGAATGATTTGTTGTAAACAATAATTAAAAATTTTCTCTTTTGAGCTTGAAATCATAAAATCGACTATATTCCATACCCATATCTGTTGCGTGTAGTTTAGTTTAATGTGACTTTCAATTTAATTAACAACTGAGATGTATTTTCACAATTGCAGAAATTTTCATAAAAAATTTGAACAATAATTATAAATAAAAAAATTAGTTGATTTGAATATTTAAAAGTGTTGTTATACAATCTTTACTGAATACTCATTAAAGTAATACACGATACCCCCTAAACAAACCATCAAACCTCAATACACACACGCAACTATACGCGCGTAGGTGGAGGAAAATACACTCATTAATTCTTTAGTTGGTTTATAACCAGAAAAAACTCTACTTACCGTAATCGTAGGTTTGCTTGAATTCTCCACAAGCACAGTTGTCCCGAGCCAAAAAACTTTGCTATTTTGACGAAGCTTGTTTTTTATGGTGCTAATGAGATCCCATTTATGACACATGCCATTGATTATCTGACAGCGATAGACGGCTCCCGGCTTAAGATTTTGTTCATGCTTGTAGATCTGATGTGGGAAATCTGTTCGCGGTGCTCCAACCAATATCAGAGCTTTATTATTTTGGCTAACGTAGAGCGCGACCGAGTAGCCAAAGTAGTTGGAACATTCAGTCGTCGGCGATGGGCATGAGTTGCCATTTGGGTCCGAAAATATTTTTCCTGGTTGAAATATGTCAAAGGTGTTCGTTGCCGTAATAAGAAGTAACAGAGTGCCGATACAGTAAAAGCAACGAGTGAAACCGTAGTTGTTGTAACAGTAGTGAGGTAGCATTCTTGAATTTTTTTCGAAAATTTTGGAGCTATGGATGGTTGCTGGTATTTAAAAAAATAATGGAATCGAATGTATCAATTGACTGTTTAATTTGCATTATTTTATTTTTTATACCTAAAAGTACATACCTGTTGAAACACTGTGACAGTTCAGCTTTGCACAAACTTGCTAAAAAATTTTTGAGCTTGTGTTTCCAGTACTGTAACCAAAAAAGCATATGGGCGTTGAGATTACTATTTTTCGCTATACTCAATCTTGTTTTTGGATAGACAATATAGGTAAATAAAGTTGGATATTCTTAGTTTTATCAGTATATAAATGCAAAATTTATTATCGTACATCAATATAACACTTTTATGAAAAATACATTCTTACCAGCGTGTAAAAAAACTGATAACTTAATGACTTTCAACTTACTAGAAACCGATATTCCTAAAAATCCAAATGTGTCAGAAACTAAAAAGAGATATGATACAAAGGAGGTACTTAAGATAAAGTTACGTGATAAGTAAATCCAGTACATCGAATCATCTGAACTGAGCAGGTTAAACAAATTTTTGTGCAGCAATGATTTATACAAAGAGAGTTAAAAAAAAAACAAGTTGGAAATTATTGTTAAAACATCGTGATTAAGAGTAAAAAGTAGATATTATTAATGGAGAAGGAATTCAGGTACTTAGGAAACCAGTGGCATCAATTGAAACCGCTATCTTGTTAATGTGAAGGCATAGGGATATTTTTAAATAGTTAAGGAAAAGCATTACTCTAAAAAACTTGTTTTTTTGTTTCAGTTTAAAAATAATCGAATAAGACACTGAAGTTGTAAGGATTTGCAGTGATGTTCAACACAAATGTTGAAGTTAGCTAGTTGAAAACAAAAAAAGGAATAAAAAAGTAAATTGAGCAGTTGAGGAAAAATAGATTGAAAGAAGGAAATTTTAGGGCTAGAAAAATGTTTTTAAAGACTACATCAGGTGATATTAAACGAGGAGTTTATATATCTGGTAACCTCAAATAGAGATATTCCTGTCTAATTTGTTATTGAAACAAAATTGGAAGAGATAATAAAAAACAAGTGGACTCAAAAAACAAAACAATTGATAAAAATTAAGTATGTGTCATTTTTCGTACCAAAAAAAATGTGTGTCATGTGCACCACATGGTAGGTAAAGTATTTAACTGTGCGAAGAATAAACATTATTAGTGTTCTTAAATGGATAAAAGGATGATAAAATTTTAAAGAAAAAATGATTAAACAACACAAAACAGAGCGATTTCAAGCGGTGAAATAAACAAAATTGCCTTACCTGAAGCATTGTACATTAAACCAAAACTTTAAAAAGAGATATTCACATATATTCTGTTCTTGCATCAGATCAGCTTTATTGCTTCACCTTATACATTGATTTCATTAACACACAAGTACAGCAACTCCACGATAGCAATACGTTTATTACGGGACAGCCTGACAGTTGTGGCTTTTGTAAGAAATGTTGAACACAAACTAAAGTCCGATGGACTAAATTTATTTGTCTCAGCACTGGCACTAAAGTGATCCAAATTAGTCATAACTATTAGTAACGCCACTGCCACGGAAACTGATAAGATTCATGACTTGTTAATGTCATTAGACTAATGAGACTTTACTTATTCCAACATGAAAATAAAAATGTTTTTAAAGTATTTCGAATTGAATTAACGTTATCACACTCAGCAACACGTTGCATATGTTGGATCAGCAACTGTTTTGATGAATTCCTCGATTCCAATGGACAATTTGTCTCTACATTATTTTTCTTACCCACGGCACAAAATTTAACTCCCGCTTTTCGCCCTCGAACCACAAACAGAAATTGTATGAAAAAATCCGAAATAAAAATTTATAATCTAACAAGTTTTTGAAGTTATTATTCGAAGTGACTTAATCAGAGACATTAACGCCTTTGAACAAGCGAATGCGAGCGAGCCAGAATCTCTGTGATAAGTTTTAAATAAATGTGCTTGTGCATGCATGTGTACGAAATGTTTCTCGTGGGGCTCATCTACCTTCTTTTTTTTTATATGTATATACCTTAGACTTAATTGCACATTCAAGGAGTAAACAAATGTCCTTATTTGTATGACACTTTTATACTCGAAATATATTACACCACTGTGTAAAAACTTTTTTGTGAACAAACTTAAAAGGTTACATCTATTTTAATTGATTTTATGGGGAAAATTTGGGCATCATTATGCATTGTTGTACTTTAATGGCAATAAAGCTCACTTGATTATGATTAAATCAAGTGTATACCGGAAACTTATCTTACTCAAACTTCTCCACACATGGATTTGAAACTTTTATAGGCTGAAAAAATATGAACGAATAAGTAATAAACATGGTTTATAAATTTGAATTTCAGTGAGATAACTTAATATTGTTGTAACGTTCTTTAGTTGTTACAAAAAATTTTATTAAAAAATGGAGGAAGTACGACAAACTACAATAAATGAAATACCTCTCTTATTTCTCTGCGGGCTATACCTACTCATTGAACGTAAATTCTTATAACCTTTTCATTGAATTGGAAAAAACGCATTATTAATATGATTTCAGTAATTAATACATATGGGATTAATTCACACTATTTATTGTCTTTAATGTTTAATTTGACATTCAAAGTTACTTGATAAAATACGTAAAATTACTGGTAGATTCATTATAAAAACACAAAGTTGTATATACTCTACACAAAATTTAAAAAAAGATCCATAACACATACTCTACACACATCGATCAAACTTCTATTTTACACGTAATACTGTACGTTCACAGTAGCCTCAAAACGATTTTTCCAGGCTGTCCTTTGTATACCGTCGTAGCAGGTATCATTTTTTCGATTTTGATTTTACATGACCCACGGGAATTTTTGCGCAACAGAGCAGAACCGATCGATCCACAAGAAAGACAGGAGAGAAATTTTTTCTCATCTTGGGCTACATAATTCATTTATTTCTCTTTCTGCGAAGAAAATGTGAACGTCACTAGTTTTTTGCGCATGATGATGGATTGACAATTGAATCTCTATTATTGGGGCGTTGGTATACACCAAAACAAATAAGTAAGGCGTTAAAGACGTTATTTCCTTTATAAAGCCAAAGATAAACATGCACTGGTTTCACTAGCTACTTGGAAATATACATCGTTTTGAAGATTATTTTATTCCAAATTTTTTGTCGTATGTAACATACTCAATTATGCTGTTGTATGTAAACATCACAGTGGACATTTATTTTCATTCCAATGTACATACAAAGTATTAGGAAGAAGAATAACTCCTGGGGCACTGGATGTACGGCACTTACAGTCCATCATTTTAAAAGCTACGGAAATTGAGCTGCCACATCCTTACCTATAATTTACTACCGCGTATCGAATCCTTCTCACCACCTTCTCTCCTACGTATACGTGTATGTATTTACTTTATTTACAAGTACCTTCTAGGTACATAAATTCCATTTGAATGCGTATCACTTTAAAGCTCATTCACATAATATAATAATAAAAATATTAATAACAAAGAAATATAATAATAATAATTATAACAATAAAAATAATAATAATAATAATAACAATAATAATAACAATGAATATATCGAGCAAAAAAAAGTTGAACTGCTACTCCTTCCTTTTATCATGAAGTAACCGAAATTGTCTTTAAAATTCCATGGTTAAAATAAATTTTCTACATCCCACACACTTCTTTTTAAAACTTTCCTGTAGGAAAATCCCCAACAGAGAATCCACATATATGGCACAGTTATGTTCTCCATAACAAGAGATTAAATTTTTAAAATAGCCCTTTTTTCCGTAAACCCCCTTTGGAAAACAAAATTAATTGAATGAAAAATCAGATAAGTTGGTCTTTATGAAATAATTATTTTTACAAGATTACAACAAAATTGGAAATTCAAGTGGCAAAATTACCAATAGATAAACAAAAATTGTGACTTAAATAACCTTTTCTTGTAACATTACGTAATTGGTAGGTATATTGAAATAAATTACACCTCCGATTTTGTTATCTAACGATTAAAAACACATTCAGTACCTTTCAAATTTATTTAAAAAATGGCAAAGTTAAAAAAATACAAGCCCCCCAATGCGACGATTGTGCGTATCCTCATTGCAACAGGGGCGTAACATGCCACGCACGAAAATACAACCCGCAAAATACAGACAAAAAAATCAGGAGTTGGCAATCTGCTTTGATAATTAAATTGCCTGTTTATTACCCGCAGCAGCGGAAGCTTATAACGCTCGTTCAAGAGAAAAGATTTCTGCTCTATATAGCCTCTAACAGTCGTATAGTATGGTGGTATAGCAAGCAGTTGGCACCAATTTAGCCCTGTGACACGGTAAAGTACGTTAATTGCGTCATTCAATTCATAATGAAAAAATCTCCATAATTATTTACTTTCTTAAAATAATTTGAATCTTCATTACTTGACTTTTTTTATTCCTCACTACATAAGAGATTAATATTCTTTAGAAAAAAAATAAATTAACTCATTTTTATTTGTAATGTTTCCCTTGGAAACAACTCAGCTTTTACTTTACACGTGTGCGTTTGAATCAACTTTCGATGAAAATTCATTAGCGCTGCTGAGAATGTTATGTTTTCACAATAAATTGTAAGTGACATTAAAATAGACATTTGTTATCTGTATTGACTTCTGAGAATCTTCTTTCTGATGTGCGTATTCTAACTGTGGTCCGATGGTTCGGAAGCCATGTAAAATAAGGTTCCCTTTGCTGTGTAAGTGATTGATGTCACAATTAAATCCGAAGTGGTTTTTTACTCTGCCAATGGCGAAAGCATACATATATGCATAGAAACTGAATGAAACATGAAGAGAAAAATGAAGGATCGAGTCAAAAAGAAAAATAGTAGGACTAGGAAAAGAGCATCAATTGGTCAAATTGCATTAGAAACATGACAGATTTATCTAAACTTTTTTGAAAACCACTAAAAAATATGTTAATGTTTGAATCGTTTCAACTGCAAAAGTGTATGCCTCGCTCCATCGATATTTCTCCTGCTTTCCTCTTCGAAAAACACAAACACTTATAAATCATTAGAAAAAGCCTCTTGGCTGGTGCAGTACCACTAGGATAGCAAGAAATAATTTTACATATCATGAAACATTTGGGATTTGACCCTGATGCATTGGCACAAGATAATACATCCAACTGTGGCCCAATTTCCTTTGAAATCTCCAACCGAGTGGATTCCGCAGGCATACGCGAAAAACCAGCTCACGTGCGGTGTTTACGCATAGGTATTCAACAAAGCACTTTGCTTTGGTCTGCTTTTCGTATTGCAAATGTACGCACTGCAGGCCAATTGTCTATTTTCATGAAAATGTTCGTGAACTAGTTGCTGCATCTGTACAATATGCCAACCCAGTAAATATCATAATAAGAGCGTATTTTCGCTCAAAGAGACGAAGCAGAATTGAATTTTCACAGTGTTTTCAGTAGTCGTTCCACATGCCCATGTACACGTACGCACCGTTGTACGATATAACTTTTAATTAGTTCGTATTTTACGGTGAAATTAATTTCCTAATATTCGTCTCTTGAATATTTTTTATTTATCACATTAAAACGCCTGCATTTTGTGTCTCGTGTACCTATTTTCTCTGAAGTTATAATAACAGGTCAAGAGGGCTTTTTTGCACAAATGTCTCTTTTTGTCAGTGTAAAGGGATTTTTATAATAATGAGATGAGCGTAATCTGTTTTTTAAACTACATACATGATATCTAGCTGTAGCGCTGACAATTTAATAAAAGGATTTGAAAAAAGTGCAGAATCTAACAAAAGCTGAAAATGCACGAACCAAATACTCAACTTTTACCTGTGCGAAAGTGTATAACACCAATCAGTCTCCTCCACATCTAAATGTAACACATGTGTTCCTGAACTGACAGAAAGTTAGATGACTACTAAATATGCACCAAAATAAGGGAAAAAAGCTGTACTGAATCCGTAATTTGTTGAGCTATAATAAAAAAGAAAGTAGATCCCCTTACGTATATAATAGTTGAAAGATCATAGTTTAATGAGTCTACTTAGAGACGCCTTCATCAGCACTCACAACGATTTCACTGTTGTTTACTTTTTTCTCGTTTATCGTTTACTTTTTTTTCCATATCGTTGGTAATTTCTCATTTACTATAATCATCAATCAATGCCCGTGACAACATTACCAATCATTTTTTGTCATAGTTTTTCAAAAATCATTAGTTATCTTTGGCACTAATCGTTGCTTGCCATCGCCCACCAGTACCTATCGTGACATTATCATCTCTATTCACGATTTTATCATTAATTCTTATGGGCTCATAATTGCTTGTTATTGTTTGTCGTTTTTATATAGAGAGGTCATTGATTATTACACATAGTTGCACACAGTTGCATATGATCACTTTATCATGACCCATTGCTGCCTATTACTGTTCCTCATAATTTTATAGACTATTTCTTCTTAATCGTATAATATTGTTATAATATGGTGACATAAAACGTATGGCTATTGCTGACCATTAATATTTACTGGATACATAGTATTTCGATACGTCAATTTTCTAACACAATAAAACTCACAGTTACTAGTATTAAAAAAACAAGTACGCTCCATTGTCTAAAATAAAAAGTCAAATTAATTGTGATCGTCGTTTGAGAAGAGCTTGCCCGTACACTACAGAAAACATAAATATATAAAATACAGACATCTCTGTAGTTGCAGCGTTAGTAGTTGTGTAACTCGTTATCTCATCGATCCACTCTTTACCGTGTACATGTAGTTAGTTCATCTATTATTTCCTTTACTTTTACTCCACAACGTTATTCATTAGCCGTACACTAGCCCAAAGATATATGTGTACGAAAAAAGGAGGGCGAGCCATTTGTCGACAGTAAACATGACAAAGACATTAGTCGATACTCATGTAGAGCATTGTCCTGATAGTGCTCATATAGTAAAGACTGCCACGCTTGCTCTTACAGATTGGCCATTAAGGAGGAGAGAGTTAAAAAGGTAAGGAGAAAGAAGGAAGTACAAGTGTCTGTTGAAATGATGGAAACTTATACGTCACGTTGAATATTTTTTGTAGAGCTTTTATGTTAAAATTTCACATGTCACTCTATGGATTTTCACTGATAACAACAGGTATTAGACAATAATTTATGTAATTAGATTTTCACATAATACAACTGATTAACTGTCAAAAACTTTCAACTTTATCAAGGTATGAAATGAAAAAAAAATCATAACTGGAAAACATACCTAAGTATCAGTACATGCATTAGACATTCTTCCTTTGAGGACGCGACGTTTATTATTACAGTAAACGAGAAGAGTTCGAAAGTACCAGTGAGAGATGTTGGATTAATAATAGACGCACGTGCTGTTTCAACCATAATGAACGTTATTCCCTGGAAAAGAGGGAGTGCAGAAGCACGTAAGAAACGAAAAAGAGCTGAGAAATTGGGAAAGTGGTGCCCTAATTTTACGACTTTTAATCTCCCAGCGAGTTCACCTTTTGTTCATTTTTTCTTCCTTTTTCACATCTTCTTAAACTCCTTCCACCCACTCTTCCTCCACAGGGTTTCTCTCAAATTCTGGCCAGCAAAGGGGATAGCTGAATTTTTTTACCCAACTTTGGTGGCTGAAGCTTTCAAACGAGAGTATCTCAGCCATGATTTGGGAGAAGGGAGGAGTCCATAGAAAATCCATTTGTTCTCCAACGTGATATCCATTGAGATCACTTGGAAGTAAGACGGAGATAGAGGGAATTCTGGACAACGCGGCGAGTGAGAGAACAGGGGGATGAAGAGAATCACCGTAGTTGCGGATGATGGCGTTGAGATGAGACACATGGCCTTATACCCTCGTTTTCTCCACTGTTGTGCAGATTTCACTCTTTCATTCTCTTGTTGAAGTTAGCTCTGTTTCAGTGGCTCATGTCTGGTATCTGCATTATCTCTTCTATCGACTCATCTTTTGATCGTTATATCATAGTGTATACAAATAAACACAGTTTGTTTATAACGTATACATTAATTGATTAGATGCCACACTGATTACCTTGAGGAAACTTTCAATGCTTTTTCTAAAACCAATTCTAATTCCTTTTTGCAAAAATGAAAAAAAATCTACTCTGCTCCATAACTAATCTATTATCTCTAAATACGCAAGATATATTAAAAAATCCACACAACAAAATGTATTTTGTGAAAACTACAGTGACACGAAATCAAAACTCTTACGAGCGTGTAACCACTTTCCTTTGGCAGTCCCATCTGCGTATCCCTTATCCCCTTCACTTTTCATTGAGCGCCGTAGGCGAAAAGCTTTTCCCAGTTAAGTGCACGTGGAAGAAGTTACAACACTACCCAAGTCAAGAGACAATACGTACGGAAACAAAAAAACACTTACACTCACATACAGTGGAGACGCGTTACAGTTTCTCGGTCTCTCCTCGACTGCCAACCCTCCACTTTCAAAAATGCTTGCCACGTTTTTAGCCATCGGTGTTTCTCTCTTCCATTATCCCTCTTTCTCTCTGTATCCTTGCACCAGGGCTCTACTGTACGGAAAACTTTCCGAAAGACTCGCATGTTTGTGTTTGTGCCTACCGACCCCCCGCCCCTGGTCTCGTCGACGAGCTTAGCCCTTCTCCATTTCCCTTAGCCCCTTTTTGCATTAGCTGGTTGGCGCCTCGGGGTCATAATTCTTATACTCGGCTCAACTCTGCGCTTGACGTCTCACTGCAAAGAGTTTGTGGATTCGTACATCTGAGTAAATACAAGAGCACGGACAGTAATAAGGTTTTTTAATGAAATTGAACTAGTAGAGCTGGTGGTTTAGTGCATGCAAAAGAAAACGTATGTAAGGCAAGACTGATTAATTCAAGATCAGAACGGAGAATGTCACTTTCACTTGAATCATGCATACTCTACTACGTAATATTTACTATGGGAAAATTAGATTAGATTCAATAAAATACTTATACTCCAAGAAAATAATCTCTTGAAATAAGATTCTACTTTCTTTGAAGGATTTAGAAGAAAAATTTTCTCGATGTAAGAAACCTTTTGTTTCCTTTTATGAGAAGATTTATTTCGAACTATTCTAGTCAATATTTTCTCAATTCTAAGAAAAAATTTCTTTTCAGTTTTAGATGTTGTTTGACTAGAAACTAGAACTTACGTAAATAGCAATACGATGTTTTTATGTATTAAAGAATCTTTTTATTAATACATAAAAAAATGATTTGATGATTAAAATCTAAAACCCGTCACAGCAATCTACTTCGAACTAGAAATTTTCAGCATCGACCGAATTCCGGTGATTTTGTAGGTACTATTTAAAACACACGGTCAATCATGGCCGAGGTACACAAGCCCACGCACTCCCTTAGAACCAGGAGTAATCCACCTCGTAAAAGAAAATTTTCCAATTTTCCCAGCTAACGACGCGCAGCCCACCTGCCTCTTTGAAAAATCGCAACAAAGTGGGCCATCCCTTACATTTTTTCCGTGCAGCGAAAGCCAATTTGACACTGATTGCCGTACTTCATATTATAAACTATGAAGAGCCGAATAACTACGTGCTGCAGTTAAAAAACTCAAGATGGTAGGTAGCGATATTCCCCAGGAGTGTTGAATTCCAGGGGAACAATATCTGGAATTCTTCCATGCGAGAGTATGCTTGGCACCTTATGTGCAAGACGAGAGGAAAAATATAGGTGACGCGCTCGTGCGGAAACAGTTTTCTTTGGTGCAACATTCAAACGCCGTTGTTTTTTGTTGTTACGCTGCTGTTGATGCACAGAATACGTTCGTGCAGATAATGCAAGGGGAGAGAATGAAATTTTGCAAATAGCCTGGAAAAGATGCGCAGCAGTTTGCTTCGAGAAATAATTTTCCGGCTCGCTTGGTCGATTTTCTTCCTTACGTCGAAGAGCGTTGCTTCTTTTTCAGTGACTTGGAATCGCACTTTGAACTTTGCGTTAGAAATTGCAAAGCCGTTTTTTGTGTTCCTTTCGGCAACCTGTACAAAAAATAATGAGAGAACCCCTTTCTATGCTATTTCCATGTTAAACGAAGCATTTCAGTTCTCTTCTTCTCACCACGTTTCTCTAAAGTAGCCGAAAGAGATTGCATCGTTGGAATGAAATTTGGCCTTTTTCAGCAAACACCTTGAAAGAAAAGAGATGGTCCGATCGAACTGCTGTAATCTCGGCTCAGTCGTGCGATACGCCGCATCACCCACCACCACTGATTTTCCACGGACCCTCGATCCACGTCAGTTATGGACTGTAATTTTTATGAGCTCTAGTCATCTGCCGTTGAAAAGTATACGTAAAGGAACGAAAGAGAGACATGCGCTTACTAAACTTGTATCAGATTTTATGTATTGTGCACTAAACTTTTACATTATATATTTTTATGTTTAATTATTATTTTTACATGTAGAAAATATTAAATGTAATCATCATATGTTTAATAATTCAATTCCGAATGTTACATATTTCTCCTCATGTAGAACTAACATACCTGCAACATATTGAACTAAATGTTATTAAACCATGCAATTAAAATATTTGTATATGTTGAATATACGATGTGTAAAACATGTCGGTGTTGAATAACAACGTTTAAAATATAACCTTGGTTCTCATTGACTCTTTCTATTTCAAAGATTACTTAACATAACATTACTTGTGAGAGGTACACAAATAATTTATACTTTCTTTCTCTGACAAAATTGTTCCTTTGGAAAATCTTACAGTACTTTTGGCTATTTAAGGTATAGTTTTTGGCGAATGAATTTTTAATAGTTTTGATAACTTTGCAAACAATCATATTATGCTGTATCCAAACTTCAACGAAAACGTCACAGAAGCAGTGGGTAGGAGGAAAGGAATGAAATCGGTATATTTTTATTGAATTGTTCAACACAGGTATGAACAATAAAAAAAGATAAATGCTCGCCAAAAAGAGGCATTTATTTCATCAGCTTCTCTAAAGGAGCAATCCAACCGTTTTATCGTTCCAAACAAAAAAGAAAAACATTTTCTTTCTACACACCTGTTCTTTCTTCTTATGATATTAGTCATAGTATTTTTAAATAAATATTTAAAAAAAGAAAGAAAAAAAAAGAAAAGTAAGGGCAGAAAGAAACCTATAGCGCAGCCTTGAATCAATCCAATCTCTCCTAGAAAGCATATCATGAGAACAAAGAAAAAGCAGTACAACAGACTGATGAAAAAAGGGGCACTGATCAAGGCCAAGACAAATTTGCATAAGAATTCACCGCCTCCTCATATCGAAATCCTTGAAATTCACTCTCTTCCACCCTTTTCTTCTTTTCTCCATGTTCTCCCTTGGAAATATCAGTCATCTAAGAAAGAGGGTATAGCGCAGTAACTCATTAACCACACTGTTTATTATATTTATGAATGGTTCTAAATTATATAGAAAATTGTAAATGTAACATACATTGTATAACCAGGACGAGGGAGAAGTATGCATTAATATGCATGATTTCTCTATCCAGTGATCAGGAGCTTGACAATGTAGTCGAAATTAGTTAGACTACAATCTAAGAGACATAAAGACGGGTGCTTATAACTTAAGCTTATTTAGATAGTTAAATACGATCCATGAACATATTTAGAAAGCTCATTAAAGTTTAAAACAAAGTAAGTGGAAAAATGAAGAAACCTTTTATTTTTCAAGCACTACTAATCTCATGTAATTAGCTAATCACAGGAGTTTATACCTTTCTCATTTCTATCTCCACAAGTAGAGCTATGACAAGTGTAAGTAGAAACCTAATTACCTTGCAATTATGGTATATTTAAGTCCTTATGTGGGAAAAAATCAACAGCTGACTATCAGCATTGCAATAGAATCTCCAAAAGTATTCGAAAATGACATAATTATTTTCATCGTATACCAGGAAAAATCATAGACTCCAACCGCGGTGTCATCTTATTCGTAATTTAGCTCTACATAATATATGCTCGTGCATTTCGTACTGGGGTACCGGTAGTAAAAAAATTATGTACTCTTTTACATCTGATTATTTTCTGTCACTTTCTCTCGGTGATAGTAATGAATGGGTACGAAACATCCTTATGCATATCTCTTATAGTTTTACGAGAGTGGTGTTCGAGAAGGATGGTGGCAAAAGAACGGTCCACAAAACAAAAACACGCGTGCAGCAGCAGTGATAATAAACCATAGGTTCCATATCACTCTCTCACCACCAGCTCGTTCAGTGTACCAGTGCTTATTTATCACTGTCTATTCGCTTGAGTGCAAAAAGCGATAAAAATCCAAACATCGCATAACTCGGCTAGGCTACGTACGTTCATAAATTCGTCTTTTTTTTGGCGTATAAGTGTAACAAGAAATTTGAAGTGCGAAAGAGATAGAATTCGTCAGAGTTGTAGTGCAGCTGTGAAATTATTATGTGGATATTGGGTCATGTAGAAGTAGTGTGAGTACTTGGCGAATGTTTAAGTTACTGAAAAAGTAAATGTTAATAGTACTTACCTATACAGATCCCTTACGCCGGTAGCTTGTTTACTTTCATCTGAATCGACATGTTCATCCATCTTACTCCCTTTCTTTACGTTAAATTTGATTTTACTAAGATATGTTATTTGTATACCAATTAAGAGAACGAAGATGCGTTAGAAATGTTGTAAAGTACAATCGATAGGTGATAAATGAACGGAGTTAATTTTTCACAGTATGCATGTTTAGTTAGGTGTTCGTAAGCTGATTGTATTTGAGTTAATATGAAAAATTATGGGTTATTCAAAAGGATGGTGTCAATATACAGTAATACAGGTTTAATAGCAATACGTCAGTTTCATTTATTTTGTAGCACATGAATATCGCATTAACATTATTTTCCAAATATTCACAATTATTCAATATGCTGACGTGCAACTTGCAATTAAATTTTGCCAATCATCATTATGCAAACTAATCAATACACACTCGACGCAGTGCGTAGGCAAATAAGTATCATGGTAACACTTTAGGGACTCAACTGCTGATTCAAATAACTCGGTTCTTTTCAGAAGTTTTCGACGTTGTACATTAAATATAGGCGACCAGTTGGGAAACTTGCGATGTACAAAACAGGAACCGAGACAGGTAAGTATGGCACAACGTAAATGTTTTGGGAACGTGGTGAACTTCATGACCGTTTTTTCAGTGAGAATATCACGCAGAGAATACTTTTTGTCAATAATGACGCTTTCCATTTCACTGAGATCCCTATACTCTTCAAATAAATCTACAATAACACCTGTTGAATTGTACCGCTTATTTATGTGATTGACATACAAGCCAGCAGCCGTCAACTTATCCATGTGATGAAAAAAAGCATGTAGGCACTTTCGTTGAGAAGTGAATGGAGTATTTCCATGAATATCCACAATGTTGATATCTGCTCCTACCGACAACAAGGCAGTAACCATCCTTGCATTTCCGACGAGTGCTGCGTAATGGAGAGGTGTTCGACCTGTGATAATATTTTGTACTTATTAGCAATTTCATTTAAATATTATACCTAAGAGAATTGCTATCTTTTGGTTTCCACAATATGTTCTAAATTATAACTTCCCCTGAATTATGGGACAAATATGTAAGGTTGTAGAATTTAAGAAATGTCAACTTTTGTACTGCAAAATTTTTTTTAGTTCCTTTGTTAATAACAAAAAACATAAAAGTTTACTTTCATATTCATAATGTCAATATCTCAGGTATCAATAACATAGGTAAAAGAACAATTGCAAAATAGTGATGTCAAGTTTCGAAAATTTTTTGTACAGTACTTATGCATGCTTATATTAAGAGACAATATTGAAGTTTATTAGATTTCTTACGAGCAGCATGAATATTATTAAATATAATCTATTGGTACAATATTGTTAAGTTCTAGAATAAATTTGAATTTGATCCGACGGAATTTTTTTGTGAAAATTAGTGTATTTACTTCACGAAAATCCCTAAAGCAAATATCTTATTGGAAAAAAGTGTTTCCGGTAAAAAATTGATAAAACTCTTCTAGAAGTAGTATTAATTTTAAATGTAATGAGTTAACACTATAATTGTTAATAAGTCAACTCTACAGATCCTATTTTTATCCGATAATGGGTACTTGCATTACTTTGGTAATAACTTCTTACTAATTTTTTCGGTCACAATATATATTTAAACTATCAAAGCTTACCCTCCTTATCTTGGTGATCAAGTTCACAGCCCCTACTTGCCAGTATTTCTATTTTGTAAGCTAATTGGCAAGGCTCTGGTAATAGGAAAACACCAGACAAACATAAGTAGTGAAGAAAATTACGTTCATTCGCATCTACGTCCTTTAGAGTGTATGTACTTTTAATCAACATCTGAAAGTTATCTGCAGTAAAACGTTTAACCATACCAATTAAAAGATCCTTTTTAGTTGAAAACGTTGCATTTGCGAAAACACACTTTATTACATGATTTGGTTTTACTTTTCTAAGGACTTTTTTAAGTATATAATCTGTTGCTGTTGCACTAGAGACCATTTGAGTTGGAATGTTAAATTGATTATTCCTAAAAAAAAAAAATCGATGATAAGTTTAAAGATAATCATTGTTACTAGAACTTTAGAGATGAGTGAACCGATTCTAAATAAGTTAAAAATTTTTAAGTTTTTCCATTACAATTCTAAACATGGCCTGCCAGTTTTTATTCAAATCTTTTTATTTTTATGCGTACAAAAATATCAATTATAAGATATTTTTTTAACTCTATACATTTTCTCTTACTTCAAACTGTAGTTTTTTAATAAAAGTCATAAAAAACGTTCTTGAAAAAAAAAATGTATTCCAATCCTTTTAACAAACAAAACACCAACCAAAGACTTTTTTGAACAAAAATTTACCAATCTGATTATTTCGACACAAATATGTACGATTGTATTTGACTAATGTACTACTATGATGTACTTACTGGTGGTATGACATGTTGTAAGACACAACCCTTTCAAAAATATATCACAGTTTTAAACACACTTGTAAAAACTCAAAACAAATATTCATAAATGTTTGTAGCACTTCAACAAGTCAATGGAAAATATTTTACATAGTTATGATGTACTTAATAACTTACGAGAGCCAACTGTGAGTATAAAGTTGTGACTAATAAGCTGCTTTGGTAGCAGTGAAGAAAAAATTTGTAATATACCAATGATTTTTTTATCATCAAATGATTAGAAAAACATCTAATCATTTTTTGATTAATGAATTTCATAATTTTTTGGATGCATCTTCCTGTTTCTAATTAAAAAATTTTTTTTTTCATTTTAGGTAACAAAAGTTTAAGCTTTTCAATTAAAACAGATATTGTCCCTAGCTGAACTTTATTACAAGAAATATTAATAATATTGTACTCGAGTCTCTATGTATAATTATATTATTTATTAATGAAATACAACATAACTCTGAGAAACTGAAAATTCTTACGTATTATTTATAAAATAGTGACCCAGTGTGAGTCAGATTTAATATAATAATATACAGATTAACTTGTATACAACAATAATAATTACCTCACAATTTGGAGGAAAGGCTTTATTATCGTTAAAAATCATTGCAATTTTCTGTTGCTTATTTCATTTGTTTCACATTTTATTGGATGAACGAATCCAACTTTCTTGTTTAATTGACTAATACTGTTTTTTTATTTTTAGATTTCTACATATTGATAAGAACAAAATCTCTAAATAATGTTGTAAACTCAAGTTACTTCACTTCCGGAATTTACTTGAATCAGTTTTTAATTTAAGTAATCATATTTCAATATAAACGATTAATCGTCTTAAGAAACGTTTCACTAATTACTATTACATATATGAATTCTGGTATCGAAGAAAGTGCTATCTAAATTTCAATCATTAATTATTTTATTTTTCATATCAAAGACAAAATTAAGATCGATATCATATAACAAAGTTGTTTACGAAATCTACAATGTCAGTGAAATAACACAATGAGTTCGCAGTAGTACAAGAAAAAATTTAATGCAAAACAATCGTTACCAGCTGCCCAATACCGTGATCGTGGGATCGGATCGAAAAACTACCCCTGTGGGGTCTAACGACCTCCCTCGGTTTATACATACTTGGCTTACTCGCCGAGCTTACCCCTGACCTTGAACCTCCCAACTCAAGTCGAAACCACCCAGATGTCACCACCCAAACTTGCTTACTGTATTCGAGGTGGCTGAACAAAAAGGAGAAAATACTAAGGTTCTGGTAGGTACCACCCCCAATTTTGCACCCTCCGTGCAATGTCAAGCCGGCGCGCATGAATCCTCTACACTCGCTGGCCGCCGTTACGAGCTCGTTTTCCTATATACGCATGCCGCAAACCTTCGAGAATCAAGCGCAAGCGTGCACCTCGTCCAAGTTGCACTTTGGATGCGACCGACTACACGTCACACCCTGTGTTCTCCCTCGCTAGCATCGGCCGGAAGTACTATCTATCCGACGATTTAGTGCTTGTTGCTACTCGACTTTTGGTGTTTTTTAATTGTACGCTTGTATTTCTCTGCTCACACTTGAATGCAAGAACACGATTCGGCTTCTTCTTTTTTTT
>NW_019379455.1:929499-941664 GCF_000648655.2 Copidosoma floridanum | reverse complement strand
GTCACTTGCACTACTTAGCGCGGACATCTCGGAAGATGATGAGTCTGTTTCCTCTAACAGCGCGTCGAAGGAATTAGTCACACTGACTTGAAATTGTGGATTATCCACAGTGCTCATTTTTTGGTAGTGCCCTAGTGAAGGGCTAGCCAATTGGGCCACCCCTAAGGGCGGCGTGTACGCGGGTGTATAAACTAGCGGAAACACAGTCGCGCGGCGCGACTAAGTCGCGTTTGTGGAAAGAGATAAATAGGTAGCCCTGAAAAGGGCCGTTTAGAACTCAAGACTGAGTAAGAGCGATGCGTAACGGGCGTGCGCAGAAAGCGTGCGTTCGGTACGAGCGCTCGAGCGTGACTGTTGATTCATTCAATTAAAAATTCATGTTGAACTTTCTAAAAAAGGTGCTGTTACATTATGTTAAACATAAGATACAATAAAAGTGATTTCAAACGGTTTCAATGTATTTTTTTAATCTGTCTCAACCGTCTCCAGGCACTGTCACAACCGCCCCTGGGGTGTGCATGGGCGGTTATGACATATACATACATATATATAAATACATATTTGCAGCTCGTACCTCTATACAGCTGTACCTGCAGTCATAATTTCTGTACACACACGTAGGAGTCTAATTTCTCATGCCCAGCAATTTTTCTCCCACTGAGTGTTACACTTTTAAAGTTACAGGCTCTGAAGTAAAAATTATTGGCACAACCGTACCCAGTGTCCCTTAATACATTCATCCTATTTAAATACCTAATTTTTTAACTAAAAAATGATTAAAATGCAGGGACTCACGTTAAATTTTGTTGGCTCTGAAAAGAGCCGGTTGTTTTTCTGAATGATTTAGGCACGTTCTCCACGGATGCGTCTAGCCAACTGAATGTCTTTTGGCATGATTGTCACTCGCTTTGCGTGAATGGCACAGAGATTGGTATCTTCAAAAAGTCCCACGAGGTATGCCTCACTCGCTTCTTGGAGAGCCATAACGGCTGAGCTCTGGAAGCGCAAATCGGTCTTGAAGTCTTGGGCGATTTCTCGCACGAGGCGCTGGAACGGAAGCTTGCGGATAAGGAGTTCAGTGCTCTTCTGGTACCTACGGATCTCACGAAGGGCCACTGTACCCGGCCTGTAACGATGTGGCTTCTTAACACCACCAGTAGCGGGCGCGCTCTTACGAGCCGCCTTCGTGGCCAGCTGCTTTCGTGGGGCCTTGCCGCCGGTGGATTTCCTTGCCGTTTGCTTCGNTTTTTGGTTCATTGAGGTTTTTTCTTTAATTTTCATTACCTCAATGAACCGTAGCAGCAATGGTTATAGATACATTTTAATAAAAAAACCTTCTTATTTAGATAAAAATAAAAGCTTATAGTATCCACATGTTAAACAAATTTTAGGGATTTCAATATACTCGCACGTCCAATCAGTGATTGTAAAAAAATTGTGTATAAAATTATAGTATTCTGACAGATAGACGAATATTTAAAACACTGAGAAAGATAGAGAGAGGCAGACAAAAGGGCAAATGAAGTTAACTAAAAGCTAATGAAATATTTGTTTGGTGACTTCATTAAATTACTGATAAACATTTAAACTAAGAAATATTCTCAAATGTTGAAGAAATAAGTTGCCAAGACGATTGCTGATTCTCTATTAATTTTAAAGAACTGTTCTGTACATCCATCACATGTTGACTGTTTTTAGTGACCTTTTACAAAGATCTTTGATCTTTCACAAACTTCATAACGCACGTCTATGTGTCTTTACTGCGGGTAGTCCATGCATCTTTGGACTCTTAATAAAGCGAAAAGTGCAATTAAACATTCACGTTTTAGTGGATCAAGATAACGGATTCTTTTCCTCTTCTATTCCAACTATTACTACTATTCAAGAAGTCACCCCGTGCTATTGTTAAATCAGCAAAATTGTGCTCGTGCCATGAGCCCACAATTGCTTTTTTTTCATGCTACTTTTACAACCCTTCCCTTCCAAAACTTACATACACTTACAGAAAAAGAAGACATAAATAAGAAGTGTCTTTTCTTCTTCCCTTTCTTCGTCAACGACTTAACATTTAAGAAGTCATAATGAGAGGTGGAGACTAAAGGGAAAGGGTACGACGAGAGTACTGGTGGAAATGAGTTTTAGCTTGGATCATTATTAACAAAATTAAATCACTATTATCACAGACAATATCACGAAAGAGAAAGTGTCTGCACGTATAGGTAGAAGCATGCAAGTTTAATCTTTTGGAAGTAACCCTAGTACACCACAAGCTAGTTCGGAAGCAAGAGGAGGGTGACGAGGAAAAAGCACTATATGTTACTAATGCACCGAACACCGTTGATGGTCATACGTATACCTGCCATATACACACGCATCCTGGAGAGAGAGAGAGAAACTTGAATAATGCATAATATTGTCCTGTAGCCCAGCGACGACCATTCACGTTTCGGTTTGTACGTAGGGCATATGAACCAGCTCTCACTATAATATCTCGCTCCATGGATATATGTATATGTTATGAGTAAGAGTATATTTGCAAATTCGCTTTACAGCCACTCAAGTCCATTTCTCTATGCAAATCTACGAGTCGGAAGTGCTAGCCGATCGATTAGACTCTTTCCACCACTTGTACCGATTTTCATGACATGCACGCGAGCATACGCATATGAGGAAGTAGACGAGTTTACTATACGTTACTGTGTTGTACAGTCGATTGAATGAGCAGCAGTATAGCTGCTGTTTTAGGTAGTACTCATAAAAACTGTCAGCGATCGAGTTAAATGCTGATCACCACAGCTGATTGATTGACTTTTTTTTTTTTTTTTTTTTTTGTTACGTATGATTTAATTATATGTTATGATAGCTCAAGTTAATTAAATCAGAGTACTGATGAATAGTTTGAATTTTTCGGTTTTCCATTTTTTTCTTCTCCAAAGTTAATGGCAACAAATAATTCCTTTAACATTTCAGAGGGCACAGTGAATCCTTTGAATTTTCACAACTAGTCTTTCGCACTTTTTCTAACTTGTAGTTTTTCCTACTGGTCACCACCTTGACAAGAGAGCAAGGATATTTCACTAGGTCGTACAACTTTTTTCACCTATTTATTTGATCTTTCACCCTGTAGGAAAAGACTGGATACGGTTGTGACAGTTGTCATATTGGCAAAACTGTAAGAGAGAACCGCCAAATATAAGAGGGGGGAGGAGTGGAGTGCTGGGCACTCGTGTGATATCAACGACAGCAGAGGCCTACAGTACTTTTAAATGGGAAGTTAAATGTAAGTATTGCCAGTAAATTTTTTTTTGCAATTATCGCTGTGTATGTACAGATCGAGCAGTGAGTATTTTTCCCTGTTATAAGATACACATTAGTGCATAAAAATCAGTGGTTACTTTCCGTGTTTTTTTTTTTTTTTTTTTTTTTTTTTTTTTTTTTATAAACTTGTGAGCATTTGCCGAAGACAGGAGGAAGAAATTTCTTACCTAAGTAGTGATACCCATGGAGGAATCTCTTTTTGGGCCTGAGTTTCGGTACGAGAGATTTTAACTCAAGATTTTTTTTGGATCGCAAGGGAAGTTTAACTAACTTGGCTGGTAGCTGTCACGGATGTCTCCCAACAGATTTTTCTTTTTTAAGTGAGTATAAAATACTATTCATTTGTGTTTTCGTCTGAACCTACTCTGTTTTTATCTACGCCAGGTATGAATTAATCGAGAATTTTTCAGTTGATTTGCAAGCTAGTTTCATGTACGTATTTTGGTGAAGCAGTTTACAATTTTATTTTTCTATTTGAACAACGAAACCTTAGAATCTAGAGAAAGTTGACCCATTTAGATTAAAAATTAAATTACCCTGTATTATTGTTGTGAATGATGAAATTTTTTAACTGACCACTAACAAAATTTTTAACATGTTGTGTTTCATAAGACAAAAATTCACACATGCATTTCAATTATAGATTGCTCACTGATACCAAAATTCGTAGGATTCCAGGTTTATACTCCAATTAAATTAAATGGCACAGCAAAAACTTGTGAAAAAAAATCGACAGCAATATTTTTCGGTGTTGGAAAAAATAATAATTTTATCACTATCTAGAAACCAACACAAACATTTAACATTTTAAATAACAAAGCTGCTATTGTATGAGTAACAATTTTATGTCAATCAAGTGGAAGAGATGGAAGAATGGATGTACTCTCGCATTTGTTACTCTCAAATTGCAGACTGGTCAACATATTTTTTATTGCTCTTTCCTACATTTATATGTATAGAAATTTATAATGCACAAGCAGCGGTCGCGTAAACAATTGATCTGTGCATATGCCAGCCAATTCGATCGATTGCAATGAAACGTACATGCCTGTATGAGCGCAATTGTGTGTTGAAAAGGCAAAACTCGATTCGATTTTGATGAAAAGTAAATTGCCGAACAGTATTGCTTTTATTACGGCATTTCAAGCTCACAACACCAACGAATTGGTGCATGCGTGTGCTTCATTTGGCTTGGTATTATCATGATTTTGTTTTGTTGGTTCAACAATAGAAGTTGACTTTGTCATTTGAGAAATAAAATTCAGCATTTGGTATTTTTTAGCATTAAAGTTCTTTCTCGGTTTTCCCGAAGATAGTACTTTTATCGGATATATCCAGAATCCTGCGATTTTAAAATAACCAACAAAATTTTGTAAGGATTTTGCTGGATGATAAAATTAACACCCACATATCGGCTTACCTTCTCCTTTTAGCTTCCTTCACACGGCTAACAAATTATTTTTTTCTTTCACTTTTTTTTAAATCTTAAACTTGAAAGATGACGTAGCTATTAAAGCAAAACGATTGCAGCTCTTGAAACAAAACGATTTAGTCAAAATGACGTTATTATCGCAATGTAAGTACATGTGGATGTAGAGTGTGATCCCATTTGATTAGCAAAGGTAACTCCTATACTTATTTGACGAACCGAACGACTTAATTTTCGGTCTACTATGTTGGACAAGAATATGCACGCATTCTAACACATACTTTTCTCCAACTCCCTACATTTCAATGCAGTAGTCTCAGAAAAAATAAAATCCGTCTGCATGTATATGAATACCTTAGGGGTGTGTGAAACGAACAAAATAGAAAAAAAAGGAAAAAATTCTTCTGCCGGATAGTAGCGCAGCAGCAGCGATATTGGGACACTTATTTCGAAATCCTCTTCTCTGCGACTTAAAGTATGATAATAAACATAAATTCCTAATTTTAAGTTTCTCATTTTAGTATAAAAATAGAATTTTCGTCTACTTGAGGGCACACATAAAAGCAGACGCAGAACTATCTAATCTCGGAATTCATGCCGAATTTTTCCTTAGATATTCACCTCGATTCACACATTTACATACATGTATACCTACATCCATAAAGACGATTTAATTAAGTTGCTTTTTGTGCTCCCTTCTCCATTGCTATGTCGTATTTTATCCCCTTCCCTTTTCTCCCCTACTATGGAAAATTTCGGTATTATGAATATGAATATTTATTGAAGCAACGGAATGTCTCAGCTGCACGTACTTCCTCCATCTTTTGTTAATGCAGCTCGTACACACTTGAAAATTCTACAATAGGTACAGAGCCTGCAATGTATTCTCATACACCTGGCTTAGCTCATTAAACTGGAAAAATCTGGGTGTTACAAAAAGTTTCATTCAAGAGAAAAGGTGTAGTATAATTTTAATAATTGTATTATTACACAGTCAGGAGAAGTTTATATTAAACGCTAAAATTTTTTTTTTAACGTTTATGTTATCCAGTACCCTTTTTACTTTCTCAAAACATTTCATTCAAAGTATTTTGAGAAGAAAGATAATTGTTAATGTCAATAGTTTGTAGAACTTTCAGATTAAATTCAGCGATTTTATTTGATAATCAAACAATGAAGAAATAAAGAACTCATACTTCTTATCTCTATACCTTGAAATCCAATGATACCAAATAATCTACTCTATGGCTTGTTTTATTTACAGCAAAGGACAAAAAAGACTTCCAGAGGTATATGTTTTTAATTTTCTTTAAATAAATAACGCGTAAGTACGTATTCTTATATCGAAAATGTTTGACTACACGAGATAAAAGTTTGAGTTTTAGTGAGGCTTCGGTTTTAATGTACCACCTCAATTCCAGCGATACATATTCAATTTAACTTTGAAATTGAGTGTTTTGGTTGGGACAACGCTTCAGCTTTCATCTTGTCTGCTATAATAATCATTTAATTTACAAATTTACGTACATCTCACTATGGCACAACAAACTATACGAGCGATAAATTGTTGTTTGTAAGTATAGTTTTGGCATATAGTAACTGCAACGTGGACTGCATCTGTTTTCATGTGATATACTTCAATTTTAATAACAAGCAAGATATTTACCTAATGAGAAAATTCTTTGGACAGTGTGTACAACTTCAAAGTCAAAATTAAACGGATGCAATTGACTCTTAATTCATTGATTTTGAGTGTCAACTTTATTGATTGATGATTATTTTTAGAATTAATGGGACCATTCTTTATGTAAATAACTGATTATTTTCCTCAATCGTGAAGCATATAAAGCAAATAAATCCATTCAAAGAACAAGTTATAAGATCTTATAAAAAATTGAATGAAAATCAGATAAAAAATGCAACGTGAATCCTTGGAAAATAGAAAACCTTAAGAGAACATGAAATGCGCGATAAATCCAGTGAAGTAAGCTGAAAGATTCTAATATTAAAGCAGCTAGGCTGGAAATGATTTTAGAGCTCACTTGTACTCTCACTTGCAACCAATGGGGATGCATATTGAAATTGAAATTGGGTACGTAAGCAACAGCCTCTGGCGTTCCACAAGTATTAGCTTCTTCTCTCATACATTCTTCTACGACACTTTACGAAAGGCTTTAGAGTTTTGATGGAATGTTTGCTAGTCTTAAATTCTCAGGGCATGGAAACAAGATAATTCCTTCGTTTTCATCCTTTTCTTTCTCTCTTTCGTTCTACCTCCTCTTTGCTTGCAAACGCAAATTCGACTCTGCTGGAATTGGATTCTGCATTTTTTTGCTTCAGAGTTTCCACATAAAGGTGAAAAGCTTAAAAATATCTGCGTCATATTACAGCTTTTTTGTCTTCCTAAACACGTGTATCTAAAGTACTTTACTTTTGAACGTCTAATTTATATGTTTTGAGCTGTGTTAGTGGATGCTGACTTTTTTTTGGTTCATTGAGGTTTTTTCTTTAATTTTCATTACCTCAATGAACCGTAGCAGCAATGGTTATAGATACATTTTAATAAAAAAACCTTCTTATTTAGATAAAAATAAAAGCTTATAGTATCCACATGTTAAACAAATTTTAGGGATTTCAATATNGGGCCATGCTGTTTTTTGATGTGCCATTAATTGGGACCTCATATTTTTCTCCAATATTTCAAATTAAATTATTATTGCGATCTTATTTATACACTAAAATAAATTTTTTATTGCTAGAACACATAATTTTACATTATAATACGAAAAATTTTCTGGTTATGTGTATTTTTCAGCTTCGAATAGCTTATTTCACCTATGAGTTCGCTTAACCCTGTCTCACGATCGGGACATTTACCTTAAATGTTAATTTGTATTGACGAAATTTTTCTTCAGTGTACTTAAATATAGCTTTGTCGACTTTGCTCATACCGTTTCTCTTCTGTACGTTCTCCCTCTCTTTTACAGAGGCATCTGTAAATAACTGTTAGTGTCGACCAAACTATATGCGGACATACTTACTTGGGCCTACAGACGTACAGTACAGACAGAGTAGCGGCGCATACACTCACACATTGTAGTACTACAGAATTAAGTTTAGTATGTATGTGGGGCGCTGTACAGAAAATGGAAGGTTCCATTGCCCAGTCTATTGAAACACCATTTACCCTGTAGAAATTTGGCTATAAAAACTATTATAAATAATAAAAAGTACAGTTTTTCTAAAACTACAACGTAAATTAGATTATAACTTTTACTGTAAATCAAAAAAAGTGGTTGAATTGGGGTTACTGACTCGTGTTTCACTCCGAAGTTTTCACTTTTGACGACCCTTGGAAGAAAAAAAAGATGTATTATTTTTTCTTCGCCAGAAAATTTAAAAGTTGTCAATGTTTACCATTGTTTTTACAAATTTTAGAAAATCAAAGAAAATTTTTTTTCCAGACCTTCACGACTCGTCGGTTCTCTTTAGCCTATCGCTATTGACTCATCGCTAATCTTGTTTTCCTATGCCGCAGAAAGTGGTTGTATGTAACTATACTTGTGTGATTGTGAAATTTGAAAAAGCGAGCAGCAACGTTCATCATAGTGGATATCCGATAACGTGCCTTTACATTACTGAGCGGACGGTTACAACGGTAGATAGTAACTAGAATGATTTTTTTTTTTTTAACACGTTTTTTTAGTAATTATTTAGTAATTTTTTATAAATTATGTAAAAACATGNAATTATTTAGTAATTTTTTATAATTTATGTAAAAACATGCTTTTTTTTGAGAAATAAGTTTTGACTCTATGTATGTGGGTTATTGTACGGGAACCAGCAAATTTCAAAAATTAAAATAATCAGACTCAATAAAGGTTTAATTTTTTGAGCTCTGCTGGAAATGTTCTAAAATATAGAAATTAACGCTCCTAATACAATTATCGTAGAACTGTAAAACTAATTTTCCCGAATAACGTTATGATGGTAGTTTTAGTAACAGTGACTACTGTTTAAACTGATTTTTTCTGAAATTAACAATGAATTCATTTGTAGGCAATCTTAAAACTTACTAACTAGAAATTATCTCCTTGAACCTACATGTATTAGTCTCCTGGAAGACTAGTTAAAGAAAATGAAAAGGGAAGACAAGGTGATCGGTAAATATAAGATCGGTAACCAGTTCGATGAAAGAAAGGAGGTTCGCTCGACAAGGTCAATGAAATAAATGCCAATGTGAGGAGGGTTGGTTTTTATGTTTACGCATGGGGATTGTTCAGTTGGGCACGGGGTCAAATTTATCTAATGGCAGCAGTAGTTTACATCGTAATATTTTGTGGCCCTGAGAAGGGCCGATTGATACGATTTACTTGGAGCTGGTGTACTTGGTCACTGCCTTGGTTCCTTCAGAAACGGCGTGCTTAGCCAATTCACCAGGCAATAAGAGCCTCACGGCAGTCTGAATTTCCCGGGAGGTGATGGTGGACCTCTTGTTGTAATGGGCCAGGCGAGAAGCCTCTGAGGCGATACGCTCGAAAATGTCATTGACGAAGCTGTTCATGATGCTCATCGCCTTGGAAGAGACACCAGTGTCGGGGTGGACTTGCTTCAACACCTTATAGATGTAGATAGCATAGCTCTCCTTCCTTTTCTTGTGCTTCTTTTTCTTGTCACCCTTCGTGATGTTCTTCACGGCTTTTCCAGCCTTCTTCACGGCTTTGCCAGATGCTTTGGGTGGCATGATGATGCGTTAGATGTATCGACGTCCTAAAGGGAAGGTCAAAGAGACAGTATGCTCGTGCACAGTTTCGACTCTCCTTTTATGAGCGTCGGAACGTTCTCTCCGAAATCCATCCCTACCTTTTCAGAGCCACGAGGCAGCAGCGGCGAGTCTCTCTGTACAATGGCTTTGTTTCGTGCAGCTGTTTTTCCCGTTCTCGAAGAGTAGGGGCATGCTTCGGGAGAGCAGCTGGAAGGCCTATATAAGGGGGCTCTCGGCTGCTTGAAGGGTATACAGTAACTGTGCTGAATAGTTAGTCGTTGATTCTAAGTTTACAACCTCAACTCGAATCATGTCTGGACGTGGCAAAGGTGGTGGCAAGGTCAAGGGAAAGTCCAAGACTCGCTCGACTCGTGCTGGACTCCAGTTCCCCGTTGGACGTATCCATCGTCTATTGCGCAAAGGCAATTATGCCGAACGAGTGGGTGCCGGTGCGCCTGTGTACTTAGCCGCCGTCATGGAGTATTTGGCCGCTGAGGTTCTCGAGTTGGCTGGCAACGCAGCTCGTGACAACAAGAAGACTAGAATCATCCCTCGTCATCTTCAACTAGCAATCCGCAACGACGAAGAATTGAACAAGCTGCTCTCTGGAGTAACAATCGCCCAAGGTGGTGTCTTGCCCAACATCCAGGCCGTACTTTTGCCCAAGAAAACCGAGAAAAGCTCGTAGATCTAAATTTATTAATAACAAACAGTCCTTCTCAGGACTAAAAACGGAGCCAAACGTAATTGATTTACTTTTATTATATTTTTACCGTTACAAATTATTGATATTAATTAATCGCCTACAAACGTATCGCACTGTCAAAGGTTAATCTACGTATTATTAGCACTTTTTTCATCCAAGTAATTTTTAAAGGCCATTAAAAATGCCTGCAAGCTCTTATCAACTTGATTGTCTCTTCCAAGTGAAGGCTATGCAATCAGGTACTTATATTTAATATTCGACTAATTTTTATTGCATCATTTAGTTTTACATTTATTTTTTAAGTTAGCTAAATGCTTATGTTACCGCCACCATGCATGTATTAAGTACTGCTCCCCGATTACTGCCAGTACATCTATTACTGCCCATGCATATACCTACTACCACTTATAAATATGTTTACTTCTTAAGTAATTAGAGATTAATTCTTGAAATAACATACAGTTAAACACATCAATGGAAGTACTATAATTAAATTAAATACTAATTTCACAACCAATGTTTCATTTGTGGGACCTACAAAAGCTTATTAATTTAAAGGAACTTCGATTTTTAATATAGTTAGAAACGCACTCCACGGTCTTAAATTAGTATTTTAAACCTGAATATAAAAGCTGACAAAAATTTTTTTTAATATATATTATACCTATGACTAACGATCACTGTTGAAATTCAAATTTATAGTTCCAACTTTTTTATTTGTTCTTAAGTACCTTGTTTCTTTTTCATTTTTAACAATGCTTTTTCTTCAACCTTATTTAGCATGGAAACATTTTTAGCACGATTTTTTTACGCCACTGCCAACTTTGTTTCTTTTTTGCCATATTTTCATTTTAACAATACCTCACACGTACTTGTTTGAACAAAAAAGATTATAGACAAAAAGTAAATACAATTTCCAACTTTAATCCTACTCTATAGGGTTAGGTTAATATAACCTACGGAAAGGCTGGTAGTAATTGTAACACGGTCTGGAATCCATGCATAAGACAATGCCACTTAAATTAAAAATATAAAAAATTGTAAGAGAAAGTTAATGATTTAAAAAAAAAAAGCATCTTATATTTTATCAGGAAATCTTTATTTGTTGTGATACTTATAAATATACTATTGGAATGTGTTTTCTTCATATCCGATAACGTGCCTTTACATTACTGAGCGGACGGTTACAACGGTAGATAGTAACTAGAATGATTTTTTTTTTTTTAACACGTTTTTTTAGTAATTATTTAGTAATTTTTTATAAATTATGTAAAAACATGCTTTTTTTTGAGAAATAAGTTTTGACTCTATGTATGTGGGTTATTGTACGGGAACCAGCAAATTTCAAAAATTAAAATAATCAGACTCAATAAAGGTTTAATTTTTTGAGCTCTGCTGGAAATGTTCTAAAAAATAGGAATTAACGCTCCTAATACAATCGTCGTAGGACTGTAAAACTCATTTTCCCGGATAACGTTATGATGGTAATTTTAGTAACAGTGACCACTGTTTCAACTGATTTTTCCTGAAACCAACACTGATCTAGCAAAGTAGGAACACCATACGTATGCATGGAGTTTACTTTTTTTTGCACGAGAAAAATTTTTTTTTCGTAGTCAAAACGAATCCATTTGTAGGCAAGTTTGAAACTTACCAACTATAAGTTATCTCCTTGAACCTGTAAGTATCCATCATCTGGAAGTCTAGTAAAAGAAAATGAATAGGAAAGACAAGAAAAAAATCGGTAACTAACTCGCTCTCCAAAGGATGCAAGGGGCGCTCGCTCTACAAGGTTAAACGAGAAAAATGCCAATGTGAGAAGGGTTAATTTTATTTATTATTTATTATTTATTTCATACTCCGTCCCTTTCGGGTTTGGAGGGCTTCCGTTACATTTCTTATCGTTATCTTTGCACATTACTTTTACATATGTTTTACATTTTCATT
>NW_019379455.1:727175-926354 GCF_000648655.2 Copidosoma floridanum | reverse complement strand
AGCCATATTCTACATTTTATCTGTTACTTTAGTGAGTTAATATAAAAAAACAAAAAAGTTTTATGGTGCCCTAATTGATGAACTGTTACGGTACGCTCCTAAGTTCAAGAGTAGTTATACCTATATATATGTACTCTGCAGAATGCAGACAGCTGAGAGCTGACTTGCACTCGCAACTGTATACTTAGTCTCCGATTATTTAAAGATTTTGTTCGATAACAAGATACTTTTCTCATGTCATCGAAAACTGCGTAATAATATATACAAGATAGTATATTTTTCACACCTTACGGGTTATTTATACAAGTGCAGCAGTAGGTTGTATATCGCGTAAGCTTGCATTTCCTATCTAACCCGTCTTAAAACTACGATTTTGTAAGCATGATTTCTTACAATTTTCATCGATCAACCTTAATTTTCTTTTTATACGAATAGAAAGATGGGAATTCAAAGAATATAATTCAATTTTATTAACCTAGGTTGGATTATTTATAATTTTAACATTGAGGCCACTGGAGCCACCTTAAAGAGTAGGATCATTTTTTCAACGCGAAATTAAGAAATTTTTTTTTATTCGATTCTCAGCCAGTGATAGGTATCGAATCATCAAGAGTCGAATGAAGAATCGATTCCTTAAAAAAGTATCGAATAGAGGAATCAACTCGAATCGCCGATCCCACTTCTGCGCACACGTAAATTCCGGTAAATCGAAGACGGTTTCAAAAAATTACCAGTGCTAAGCTAGCGAGCTATGCGCTTGAACACGTGATGCTGGCCCAAAACGTACGCGATTTTTCCTTTGCTCTCCTTTTCATCCAAAAAATCAATCACGCACACACTCACATACAATTTGAAAAATTCCCATTAAAAATCTCGAATTTTGTTCTACTTACCCCACTCGCTACTTGACTCCTGAAGTCCTGAAACGTATGTCTATAATTTACACACATCACATACACTAGGACACCAAAAAATGTCCTGGGCGATTTTCTTTCTCTCTTTTGTCGTCTCTCTCGCACTATACACACTAGAATACACTTTAACTTGTCTCACAAACTCTTCCATGATTCACGTTTCGCAAAATGGCAAACTCTGTTGTTTATTCTTCTTCCGACACACATATCGCACTCCGCATTATCCCCCGCGTTTTCAAACACTATGCACCTTCAACTTTACACTCGCGATCTTTTTCCACGAACTCTTTCATGGAATTCCACTCGTTTCTTCTGGTGCCTCTTGAGTGTTTTTGACAGCGGCCAAGTCACTGCTCAGGAGATCGCAGAGATACCGTGGGATGGATAGACATCACAATTGATGCCAGTAGCCGGTAGCTCCTTGGAACAATGGTCTAAAAGCGACGGAAAATGAGGACACGGAGCTTGTAACAGCTCGCGTATTAGGTCGGTAATGACCAGGCTTTTGGACCTCCTGCCCCCGTGGGTCTCTGATTTCGTGTTATACTTTTCTGTTACCTGTGTCTTTCTCTCTCACTCGATTAATTCCGTACTATATGTATAGGTGTCTCACCAATTTTAACTGACGACCTTTGCGATAAGCTGCATGCAGTCTCACGTAATGTATAATGTATTACAGACATCAATATAAGCTCGTATAATTTAGGCATATACGTATAATTGTTTAAATAACTCTAAATAATCATGACGAAAAAAAGTCAGACATCGGAGAGAGAAAAGTGGTAGAAAAAGAGATCATAAAAATATGATCAAACGTGCATGTGTTCAGTTGAATAAAAGTAGGTAGTTATCGTGGTGCTCTTTGATACAAATTACTAATCAATTCTGGTTATCTCCATTTTGGCTATATTATCTACGTATATACGTTCTTTAAATTTCAGTTCAACGCCCAGTTATTATTTGGAAAAAACTAGGGATAAAAGACACAATACATAATAATACGCAAGAGCAAGAGTAAAAGTTCCACACGGGTTTAATGTAAAAGATTGAAGGAAAATATGCAAGATAAGCGGAAAGAAAAACGGAGTATGGAAGAAAAGCGGTCACACATATATACCGCGGGTATTAAATTAATGTGCTGACCTCTTGTGGTAATTAAAGTTATGATTTTAAATTGAAATTGACGTGATTTTAACGTGATTTTAAACCTCTTTCAACATTGTAATGATTTAAAAGCTACTGAAAAATGAATTGTAAATTATATCCCACCGGATATTGTAGCTGGTTGGTTTTAAGAACTAAAAAATCATAAACACAACCGATTCTCGCATTTAATGAATCATTTCAAGTCAAGTTTGCTTTGCTCGCAATCAACAACCAGAAGATGAATTTATTTCCTCGAAACTCGCAATTAAAGCACAACAAGGCCCCACCTGCTTCGTTATAAAACCTGTCAGACGCGAGGAAAGCACTCGAAAAGTCCATACCCCCCGTCCTGCCCTCAGTCTGGCTTTTCGTTCTAATTTTTTCCACTATACTACATCTCCCCCTTAGAGTCGTGCTGATTGCTCTCGATTTACAAAGTAAAACCAAGCCGCCCTCCCGTAATTATTGCATAACTTTCCGTTTAGTGGCACTTTCCACTTTTTTTTCTCGCAAATGCACGTATAATTGTAAGAGCACAGAGCACATGCCCCAACAATTACTTCGGGTACACGCGCGCGCTTATTATACCCATAAAGTAGACGTGCGTGCGTTTCACAGCAAAGTACATAATATATCTGAAAGGAAATACACGCGTGTACTACCATGCACGTGCTTACCTCCAGACAAATAAACTCACCACGGGAAGCGGGAGAGGCTACGGTCGTTTTTCTCGTTTAGTATTGTTCTCTCTTTTAAGTTTTTTGAAGCTAGTTCTATGACGTAATTATAGTTCATACAGAATAATTTGCGGTGAGTTCACGTATGGAGATGAATTTCAAACTCTGTAGTTTGATTGGAACCTGTGGTGTGGTCTTGAAAGTACTTTTTTATTGTTTCATTGAGTTTTGTTTCCTTCTTTTTCTTTTAAATTTAAAATTTGATACCAGTTTGCTGATACTTTAATTTTTAATTGTTCGTCTCTGGTACACTGTTTGTGTTGCACACGCTTACAAATTTTTGACAGTTTTTAACTAATAATACAGAACGATGTACTTTAAACTGGTGCACTTTAAACTTTAACTTGAACTACTTGGAAATGAAACGAGTATTTGCAATTTACAAAAAATCATTGCTTGAATTAAATATTGGCTCTGTTTTTCATTAACTCTTGAAACAAGTGTCAATACAGATGTTATGAAGCCGTTTACAGTAATTAAAAGCTACTTTTACTGAAAAAAAAAAAAAAAAACTTTACAAACACGGATCCTTGGCGTTTTGCACTCTGGGGTTCAACCTTACATCTCTCGCTTTTATAAAGTCCTGTGCAAACTTTTTAAAATATTAAAAGTTGACATCAGCAATGCTGCTCATTAAGAAAAGTACATCTAAAAAAAAGACTCGTCTCGTCGTTGAAAATTAGTTTTCCACAAACGGACAGATGAGTGTCAGCCAAACAAGCATCAACGAGACATCTGCTACGTTTCATCAAAAGTTTAGCTTTGATTCATTCATTCACTCCCTTTTTGGAGTACTCGGGAGAACTGAGTAAGAACATCAGAGTTAGAAAGGGAGAAAAGCAGCGGAAATGTGTAATGCAGACATTGAATAGCTCTATTGTCACCCTTGTTAAAGTCGAGCTTTTGTGAGACAAGCTTTTGTTGTTCAAAGAACTGGACTACCAAGCATTTTTAGCTTTCCGTTTTTGTATATTATAGTGGTATTATAGGAAGAAAGTGACATACACTTTCAGGGCAGCTTTAAACGTGATCTATTGTTGAGAAAATACGGGGTCAGAAAAAATTGAGGGAAATGACGAGTGTTTTTTTTTATAATAATTATCCGCAACACTTGAGCATGCTAATGTAAGCCAGACCTTGCTTGCTTTTCGATGTGCCTACAGAATTATGTAACAGAAAAAATATTTTGACTCTTCACAGGATACTTGAGAAAAATTGTGCCTAGAAGTTTCCTTTATTTCAATATTTGAGTTTATAAAATAAGTATACAAAATACAATCGTCTGTCGATAAAATTTTACTTTGGAATTGTATTTTGTACGAAAAAGTTTGGATGAAAAAATTTTTCTGCTGCTATAAAACGTTACTGTTTTAGTTCAACGCCAATCACTCGAAATTTTGCGTGCTCGTAATCATCAGCTTGACGTGCAATTTATCAGGCTATTGGTAAAATCTATTGCACCTTATAAATTCAGTAGGGTTACATAATGTTTGAAAATATTTTTAGTCACTAAAAAATGTTGAT
The DNA here is from genome assembly GCF_000648655.2 of Copidosoma floridanum. The sequence goes on along the minus strand of NW_019379455.1, from coordinate 922,033 downwards.
GGCAAAAATAGATAGTGGCTCATGAAATATCTTAATAGCATACTATTAATGGTCTTAATAGTTTATACACAACACACTTGACACTTTTTTATGATAGAGAATGCTAATGTTAATGTACGCCGGCATAACACGTGTTTACCACGTGAATCGATATAACTTTTATATTACTAAAATTATGCATGTATTACAACGTAAAGACACGCACGCAAAGTAGGTAATGGTTATCGTTTTTTCCTTTTTCTTTCTCTCCTTCCACGGCGCTTCATACTTTAATACGCTCTTAACTTTATTATTCATCGAAAGCGCTTACCAAGTCTTGGAACTGCAATTTGAATTTTTATTTCACATTAGGCGCTCGTTACCGCCATCGCAAGGAAACAGAATAATAAAATTATCATTGTGCGCAACTAATAATTATGTTACAATAACTTCGTTAAGAGAACAAGTCAGGGTTTATTTGAATATATCTAATACAGAGAGCAGAGTGCTGACATTTATGCAGTTGACATGAAAATTTTCCAAGAAATCTTTGGATTGGATTTTGAAGATAATTTGACGAATAATGTTCACAGGAATGGAGGAAAGAATTTTTATATTTACTGTAAAACATACGTTACGTAACGTGTCCACGTATAATTATACACTGATCCACTCATAAGAACTTTTAGTTATTACGACTTGCGCCACTAAAAAATTACATAAAAAATCGATAATGTAATCCATTTCGTATATCGTTTGACAAAAAATTTTCGAATCTGATTGGCTTTGGATAAGTACTTATTTTTGACGGTGCTTGAGATAGAAATGCCACTAAAAGAAATTTTTCAACCCCCTTTTTTAAAAACCATTTTTGAAGTACTTTTGAGTAAGTTACGGCAAAATCACTCATAGGTATTCATCTCTTTTAATCAAAGTCACAGTTTACAGAAAACTTAGATTTTAGTGCACCCCCTGACCCCACTCGTCTCGACGACGACCTTTGCGTCTTGATTTAGATGCTGGCGCCTCAAGGCTAGGAATCCTATATGTATACCTTGCCAAGGTCTGCTTGCGACGTCTCTCCACAAAGAGTATTTAGCTATGGATTTGAGTAAATATATACAGGTGAAAGGAGGAGGAGAAAGAGCTTTGGCGATGAAATTGAAGCTCAAAGGAGTAATTAAGCCTTGGAGATTATTAAATCTTTCCAAGGGGTGCTTATAATTTCAAATGTATACGGAATTTGATTACTTGAAGAAAAAAGTAGACCAAAGTAGCTTAGTACACGAAAATTTTTGTAAACATTTATTGACTTTTCGTTCTAAATGTTTAGGTCAACGAAACAGCCCTATCTCCTTGACAATGAACAACTTCAACAACGAGATCTTCAAAATCCCGTACAAAGAGAGGATGAGAGCATACATACCTATACTCGGTATCTTTCCTCACATAACGAATTGGCTTCCTTTACTTTGGAGTGTAGCCATCGATGCGCCACGCGACAACTGCTTTCTCCTAATTACGCTCTTTTCAAGCGCCCGACGACGCCTGAGCGAGTACTTACACGCATACACTCGAGATATTGAAAAATCAGCGCAGCCGGTTTTCGCTGTCCCTTCGCAGTGAGAGGAAATACGATAAAAGAACCAAGTATACGCATGCAAGAAAGACAAAGCGAGTCCATGTTTTCGTGTACATTATGTGACGTACAGAAGCGAGCCGTTTATCTTCACAAAAAGACTCTCGGGTTACGATTCGTTGCGTTATTACGTTACATGATACCTATGAGGGCTGGTATCGGCAAAGGAGACTTTTACGACGGCAACAGCCATTAGTGGTAAAAACGTGTGTGTCTTCGCTCGTGGGGTTGACTAATGGAGCAATTTCGCGCTGCTCTTACGTATATGGATGGATAGACAGGATCGATCTTACTTAGATTACGTAGAGGATAGTGGCTGAATGGAGCAATTGTTGGCTAGTTCGTTTATGGAGTTTGTACCATCATGTAGGAATTTGAGTGTTTCGGGGATCCATAGGAGGGCAGTTTACCCTCGGGCTTTGATCGCTATTTGTTTTCAAAGTTTATCAAGATGGATGATACTGTGGACCCAGGTGTTTCTTATGCTTTTGATGGTAAAAATGTCATTTATGTTGCTAGGGAAAAAGTAGAATAAAAAGTTTTATACAATCAAGGAAGTAAGAGTCAGACATGTATGGGGCACCAAAAGCAATGTTCAAAGTCTCTTATGAAAAAGGCGTTAAAATGTCCTTTATGTTCAGCGTCGCTTTCAAGTGTTTCGACTTTCCTCCTTCGCTGTACAAACGTAGAGATTATAAACCCCAGTTGCAGCACTAAGTTCAACAAATTTTTTTTTCAATAGCTAAGGCTTTGCAGATATCGCTTAAGCCAGTTGAGAACGCTCCAACTGTACGAGCGATTTATCTATATACGTAGTAAAAACGGACGTTTTTCGAAAAATTGACTATAATTGACTGTTACGAAATGTCTTGTATCTTTTGACTAACAAACTTTTGTGGTAACAAATTGGATGGTATTTGAGATAGAAATACCATGAAAAAAAAAAAAAAAAATGTTCGTAATATTGAGATAGATGGCACACTCAGGTAATATATTANGATGGCTTGCGTGGTGAATCAATTTCGATAAATCTAAAATTTGGATGGTATTTGAGATAGTGCAACCATGAAAAAAAAAAAAAAAATGTTCGTAATATTGAGATAGATGGCACACTCAGGTAATATATTACATACGTGTGTGTATATTTGTGTGACAGTACAGTGCTCAATGGTAATTGTATTTTATTTTCTGTTTACCAAAAGATCTGGTCACAGCTGTGTCTGTTTATTTTTGAAATGATAATTGTTGACGTTTGCAAACATTTGCGTGAAAGAACGAGGTGTTGTATAATGGACTAGTTAATTGCTTTCGGAGTAATTAATTTTTGAATCGAGATGCAATACTGCGTAATGAAAGATATTTACAGGTCGAATTTTATTCGTGCATTTTTGTTTATTTTGAATGATGGATGCGCAAATGAAACAAAAGGGAGTTTCAACTGTACATTTGATGAAAGCTTTAATATCGATGATTTTACTTCGTTCATCTTTACTTAAAAAAAAGTAATGATTCAAAAATACTATGACCAGGCATAAATGCACATGCAGAGCTTGCAGGGACTCAGTGAATGTATCCAAAAAAAGTACAATCTACGAACTGAATAAATTTTCGTGTTGTATCATAGATAGACCAAAAAGTTAAAAAAAAAAAAAACAAAAAAAAAAAAACGATCATTTTTAATAAGTCACCATTCATTAATTTGTCCCTGAGCATCTTTCGCGGTAGCTAACCAACATCCTTGAAAGCAAATGTGAATAACTTTAATCTCTATCATACGAACAAAGCACAGGAGTCACTGGTTCATCAGCTTTAAATTCCCCCGAAGTAAATATCTTCGCAATGTTATGCGCTTTGCCACTTAATTCATTATCCTCTTCCCTCTGTCTCTGTTCTCTTTCACTTTTTCTCATTAACTTTGAGCTAAGCGGGAGCTTAACCTTACACTGCCTTGTAGGAATCAATAAAGAACAACATGTTTGCCATGTAAATCTCTAATATACCTTTTATTGAATTGGTGTTCTCAAGGTGTGACTTACTGAGTCAATCTTCTAATATAGTTGAAAGAAAAGATAAAACTATTTTATACACAACATTCAAAAGTATCATACTTGTCACAACGTTTGACAGCATGGCGGTGGTCACCAGGGCACAAAATAATCTTTATCGTAAGATAGATTGACGTAATCCCCCGGCTTTTAGACTTCCATCTTTTGTGCCATCAATAAAAGGTGAAGAAAAAACTGTGTGAGAAAGAGAGAGAGAGAGAGAGAGACAAGTGATCTTAAAGCTCTTTTCAGCAAATATCAGAAAAGCAATAAAACATACCACTAGTTGCCGATACCGTATCAGAGAAATAAAATATCTGGTATGACGCTGTGGACAAAAAGCCGCGCTAATAAGGGTCGCATGAAGCGAAAGTTGCTGGCTACTCGTGACAGTTACAAACTGTCATTGGCCCCTGCCGTTTTTAACGAGTGGAGCTGAAAGAAAGGGCATTCATGTAAGTTGTCAATGCACATTATTAAACCTTTGAGCTCCGTGATATTCCATCAATTGAATTTAATCGCGCATTGTCTCTACGAATTTCAAAAAGCCCATGCATATCCACAATACACGGAGCATACCATATACCAGAAAGTGTTGTGGGATCTGCAAGGGAAATGATTCGTACTTTACAAGTATAATAGCTGACTGGTTTCTATGACTTATGAAAAATTATAATGAAACTAAAAGTATAAATTGTTATAACGAAAGGACGCTATTAAAGTGCAAAATAAAACAAAATCCTTTGAATCGTCCTTTCTATTAAAGCAACGAAGACGATGGGAAGGTAGAGAAAGGTGGCAATACAGACTTTGACAGCTTACACTACTTCGAAACGCATTTTTATAAAAGTATCAAAGTATTAATTTGACAAATAAATCATGAAGTTTGAAAAGTTGTACTTCCGAATAAAATCTAATTAGTGGTCGAATTGTGCTATTTTAAAGTTCTGAATGAAATGGATTTAATTATGTTAATAAATATTTTTGGCTTATCATAGATTCCAATTTTGTAGGTACAATATATACATACATATTATAAAAACATAACTTACGAGCATCAAAAGTTTGCGCGCATCGACGAACACATTACTCTCCACTAATACAAGTTACGAAATCTGGTTAAAGTTAGCGCTGTGTACCTTACATACCCCCTGGTCTCAAAATTAAACGTATGTGTCCTCTTGCTGCTACACCATGTCATATACACACCCAGTACCCATGGTCGATACTCTCACCTCTGGCAACTCAATTGTAAAGCCTACGGTTACTTACCCATAGTTAGTACAAACTCCGACTGGACGGAAACATCATGATGCAATTAAACGCAAACGGTATACGAAGTATGGGACAAAAAAAAATTATTCATTACTTAGTAGCAGCTTTTTTGCACTGAAACTTCCATCGATAAAAGCTAAATACCAAATATAAGGTCACCTTTTATGGGGTCGAATTGAATTACACCTGGGCTTTGCTCTACTTCATCCGTGCTCATACTTATTATTCGATGCATTGTCCACGTGTTTAGGAGTAGTTCAGGCACAGCGAAATTGACGGACGGCCACGGAAACTAACTCAGCTTCTCCGTATTATTTCATTTGCATATCAATTCTACTCTGCGTTACGAATACATATCATTGGTAGTGTGTACAATGTCCATGCGAGCTTTTGCAGATGCTTCGAGTGTATGCAGCGCAAATGGCATATGTAGAATTAGTCTTTTCCATCTAATGAAGCCACCTGTCTCTGTATATTATTTTGGCTTCCAGAATTATTAGTAATAAATACACGTGGATCATACGGCAACGCGGGTGAACTTCAGTTGAATCTGTTGTCGAAACGATCGAAACAAAATTTATTTTATTAAAAGAACAATGTCAAGAATAAATTAATGTCACATGCCTGTAATAACTGAACAAACGCCATGTGTGTGTGTGTGTTATCGATACCAAGTAATAAGCGAAACAGAAAAATGGCAGTAGTATGTAGAGGACTTGAAAAACAATCAAATTAGTCAACAAGTAGGTACATCTATTTGTCCCTTGCATGCCATCTTCTACTGCGAAGTATCGCCTTCCAAGCAGCGTTGATGGCTACGGTTAGTGTAAATTCCCGGAAAGTGGGTGCAGGAGGTCGAAACTACAAGAGACACGAGCGGCAATTACCATTCGGGGCCAAATGATTTCGAGCAATGAATTGGCAAATGTTAGCACAGCGGCGAAACTTCCAACATTACTATTACTCCTGTTGTACCTATACATCCATACGATGGTTAGATGTGCTCTGTCACTTTGTGTGGGCTTGCGTACGCGTATTCGTATGCATTTTTAAGTGATGTACGCCAGCGATGTCCTTAACAGTTTGTACGACGATTGCTGCGTAAGACATGATTAATTATACTTTCTGAAGTTGTTTAACTCGGCTCAAAAAGTCACAAAAACTGTGAATTTCTCAGTTTACGCCTCTCGTACATTACCAATGATCATACGAACACAATAATGTTTAAGATTTGGAAGAAAAAGAGGGAAACTGTAGAAGGAAAAAGGGTGGACTTGCTTTGCCATCAAAACGTAAATACGTGTATTCTAACTTATTTGGAATAAAAATTCAAGATTGATCAAAATCGCCCATCATTAACTACACATTCACACACGCCTATTCACAACTATAAGCATCTCTCTGCTAGGCAATCCTCAGTGGCAAAGGCGTCTAGGAGAAATTAAAGTTTGAGGAAGCCATAACTTCAGGCATTTTGGTAGCTATATATCATGGGAGCTCAGCCTCGATATCTCTGAGAGAAATATCTGATCGATTACTGTTCAAAGCTCATCCAAGGAAAACAGTGCAAGTTTTATGTAAATACAAAGTTTTGCTGCTTGTTTTTCATAACTTTTTTGGGTGGAATACTTTTTAGTTAAATCATAGTACCCAGACTCGTGCACCATAATTATATTTAATTGTATTTAAAATTTTATCACATGTGCTTCAACGAACCAACGAATAAATCAATGTCAAAGCTCGAGTGTTCAAAATCTTGAATATTCCGCGCAGTTGATTTTGTACGCGTCCTCAGGTAACAGAGTTGGAGTAACATTTATTAATATACTGATTGAAAACTTACAAGCCATTCGTTGATAATAGAAGACGTGATTTCCAGTGCAAATAATATTTGCATCCGACGAAAGATAGAAGAAGAGGAAAAGAGTGTGTGCACATTGCACCTAGAGCACATGCACACGTGTATTTATATTACGAACGTAGATGTGATCTGAATGTCAGATTTCAGGACTCCTCTCGTTATTCTCATTATCACGTGCATGAATGCGTTCTCTGCGGAGCTGTGCACATGCATGTATATCCATTTATGGGCATGGCAGTGGTCTTAACGACATCGTCTCCTCCGTACGGTTGGGCGTCGTATAGGGTGTGAGGTACAGCCCATTCTCGAGCAAGAGACTTTCAATATCGAAGAGTGAAGTAACGACAGCTTGGTGGTGCTGATGCTGGAACGGATAAAGGGCAGACCGAAAATGGATGACAAGCTAAGGGGAAATATTGATCCGAGAGGGAGACTTTCGTCGATTGCACGGCGATGCTCGTTAAAGTGATATGCGGGGACAGAAGGGGGTGGAAGGTGGATCAGGGATCGGTTGTTGAACCATTGAAAGGTGGAGGTGAGAATTTTCTTATTTTATTCCCATGTTGAATATCTATTAGTTATGAGAATATTCGTATCCACTAACGACTCCCAAACGACTTTTGATTCGAGCTTGTGGTCTCGTTTTTGGTAAAAAAGAAATTGATTGATTACATCCAAACTACTTCACAAGATGATTAAACTCAAAAAGTTAATTTATTACAATATATTTGCGGGAAGTTTAATAATCACCCAAATTATTGCACGGTCCATAGTATGGTTTCTACATTTGTACAGCTGATAAGTCACTAAAAAAGAAAAATTCACTATTTAGTCGATTAATAATATTTGCAAGTTAAAATAGTTGAAAAACTCCTTGACTCTACGTTATGTTGATCACTATATTCGAAAATTTCTTTTCTCAAGTGGTTTCTTAGATGCATACATAATGGACCAAATGATTTCGATTTATTGTCATGGACAATTACAGAAAATATGAAATTCAAAAGAACCTCGAAATATCTGAAATGTATTGTTGATTGAAAAAAAGGGAAAAAATTAATAATTTTTTTACAATAAGCGAGTAAACTGTCACACACACAGCTCACATAATTTTATTTTTTTATGTAAAAAATTACACAGCATGATAATTATCACTCTTTGCCTGCACGTAAATGTTCAGACCTACTGTTCGCACTGTACAAGCACCAAAAACAGTAGAGGGTGTTTTTGACTCTCGTTAACCCGCTGATGAGGAAATTCATGTCAAGTGAAAAATTAAAATTTACATGATGACGTTGAACTTTGCGTGCCCCCAATGTATACGCCCTTCGGTGCTCTTGTGGTGGATATCGTATGCCCATTGCATAGTCAGCATGTCGTGCACAAAATGCATTTATTGTTAATCAACTGGTATTTACGCTCGTACTACTTTCGGCTGGCTTTTTTCTCGTATCTGTGTAATTTTCCCCCAGGCTATACAAATGGATGGAGGTTGACATTGGTCGAAAGAGATTTCAATCTTTGCGCTCTTTGTGTTTCAAGTATTTTAAATACTCACTCTTTTGACAGTCACGTGTGGGTCTGATTTTTAAATTGACTGATCAAATTATAAGGACATGGAGTTGTATTGATTTTTCGGTCATAATACCCACGTACAGAACTTGGATTAAACTCGTGGGATATCACCGTAACATTTTGTTTCGTATTTTTGAACATTGCATGCATATCTACCCAGCATTAACAGATGCTTCATGACGGGGTTTCGCGTTATGGATTTCTAGCGAAATTCCAGCGTTTCTCCCGTCAAATTTATTATTCATAATTTTCAATGAAGCCGCAGCAGCGTGTGCACACCAAGATTATATAAATTTTTTTAAATTTATTTATTTGTTCGTCATATTTATTTAACTTCTGACATTTTTTTTTTCATTATAAATACAATAAATGAATACAAATACATTAAATAAATGATGAGTTTATTTATTCAAACTTCACTTTTTATGCAATCACAGAATGTAACAAATATATTTTCGGTCACTGTATCTTCCTCAGACGTTGAAGTTTGTACACTGTTGGTAAATAAAATATAATTTAAATAAATAAGCTCGTTATTTGATATTTTTTCAAATATAAATTTTGTGTAAATGATAAGATAAAGGAAAATGTAAAAAAAAAGAAACAATAAAGTAAAGTGCAAAAATAGCTACAGATCATTAAAGCAAGATAATAGCAAAGACACTAACTAAAAAAAAGTCACGAAAAGATAAATAATTGCCATAATGTCAGTGGCTTTAACGAGTGAGCGAGAGAAATTTGGTGTTATTGTATAGGTTGAAAGCAAGACAGGATACTGAAGAGAATCGAGCACAAATAAAAATAGAGACGACGATACAATGGCGTTTGCCTTCGTATCAAAATAAAAAAATTGCGATGGAAAAAAAATCGAAAAAGAGACAAGTGGGTGTGAGGGGTGGCGTTGGGACTGAGAATATAAATGGCTCTTACGCATGAGTGTGTTGGTCGCATGTTAAAAGAACACAAACGTAAGTTGAAAGGGAGGAAAAATAAGCGTAAAATCAATTTGATGTTCTATTTTCTACTTCCAAAATATAAATTTATGATTGATTGATTCCTTTGCTTTAGATATTCTAAAATCATAATTTCACCCCCAAAATTCACTGTACCCCCGAGTCACCATCATTCCAGCTCTGACTCCTTTTTGTCGTTTCTCTCTTTCTCCACAACTGAAACTCTGGACCAACTGCCCTGAGGAAAAAAGTAACGGCATGGAAAAAGTAAAGGATTCTTACCACGCTGGAGAAGAAAGAGTTCTCCTTGCTCTCTTTCGAAGCAAGCCTAAACCTTACAGCTTTTACCCCCGGCTTTACCCAGCGATTAGTTCTTAGAAATGAAGCGAGGGGGTGATGAGGATTACCATTGGGCTGGATTGATTCTTCACGCGAAAAACTTTACGGGTTTTATCTGGAAGTTTGTCGATGGGAAAGCGGAGGAAAGTCGAAGTGGGCTTCTCTTTGGAGAGTGCGCCCTTCTTTCCATCTCTTGAGTAATAATGGTGACTTTAAAGCTGCCGTTCTCCTTGAATCTATACATGTGAAGTTCAAACTTTTTTAAAAGCTCTTCATCGATTCCGCGGCAACCCTCAGATAAAAGGTGAATACTTACTCGATAAGTTTTTTAAATACAAGTATAAGAGTTGCAAAATGTATACTGAACGACTCAACAACCTCAAAAGCTTATATACGACCAGTGTGAGATGCTGATGATTCGGAACATGGTGAAAAGCTAAAATATCTATTTTGTATCGAAGAAAATGGAAAATATTTGTAACAAAGTTAATATCAAAAAGTTATAATACGGGACTGCAGGATACAATAATTTTTGTGGGCAATTTAGTGACATTGATGAATTCCTATTTTCGCCTCAACCAGTGCATGAAGAACGTTGATGGATCAGCATTGACTATTATTCGCTAACTTTTTTGTTCGGAGACACGGTACTGCACTGCATTGTAACTTTTGCTGTGATTCTATATGGTTAACTCGACGCTCTGGAAGGAAGCCAACTAAACGGTAGTGATAGTGGGGATTAAAGTTCATGTCCGTAAAAAAAGGAGTCTCGAAGGTAATTGTTATCGTCCATACATTTGGCGTTGCTCGGTGAACGCAAATGCTATAGGAAGGAATCTGCGACACTTTTATTGGGATATTACAATAAATTTTGTAACACAAATATTAATTTTGAATTTATAATATTTTTATTTGAAGTACATGTTTCTCTTCAATCTGTCAAATAAATACCAAAACGTTAATGCACGTTTTGTTGAAAATTATCGATGTAGACTTAATCCATATTATATACTAAAGTTAAGACTGTAAACTTTTTTAATACTCACCGTTAATAACAAAGACTTTATATAATGAAAAGACCATTGTTGACAGCGACTGCACAAATGCGATTTTTTTTTGCCAATCAACTATAAACAGCATCGATATCACAAAAGTAGGTAGGTCCTATTGTAAACCAATTGGCTTATGCATGTATTTACATGTACTTACTGTATATAATACAAAGAGGCAGGAGACCAGTGACTGACTCACAAATTATTTATTTGTCGTTCTAACAGCAACACAATAATAATTCCTTTTTTTCTCTCTTTTCTCCAAATTAAAGTTTATGATTGAAATGGCGATGGCGATGACGATCACGATGATAGTAGTATGGCTGAGATCCAAGCCATTATCCTTTTATTACTGGCGATTGCTTGTGACAAGTGAGCAGAAGTTACGAACTTTCAAATGCGCTTTTAAAACTCTTCACCGTATGAGTTCAACAAAAGTGGTGGTAGTAACAGAACTCTTCTCTTCATTGATCTTTTCTTTTTTCTTTATGCATCAATTTTTTTTTTTTTTTCTTTCTTTTAACGCTGATAAATCACAGTAAAGAGTATTTTAGATAATTGTAGTACCTGCAAGTTTCAATAGACATTAAACTCTGGAAAAAAGGGGGAGGAGTGAACCGTAGTAGAACATCAATGGGTTAATTGTTTGGGGGTAATGCTAGTAAAATGAGCTTTTAAACAATTCTTGATAGTTGTGACGAGCAGCTGTAGAAATAATTAGAATTTTCTTGAATGCCAATGATGCATTAAACTATTCGAAGTACTTGTGAAAAATATGGGTATTGATATCGATATTAATTCATTGGATCGAAAAATTGAGTTTCATGCAGCTGTTCATTGTAATACGTGAGGCTCATTAAAAATTTAGACTGTTTGACGGTATCTCTACGGCGATGGATTAGCTTTACAATGGGCCTTGGCGATTGGAGCTGAGCTGTACCTTCGTACCGTGATCCCATCGACAGCATCAAGAGGGATAATAAGCCCGACTCGCGCCAATACAGCCCCGCAATCGATCGATCCATCCCATAGGTGTTTATAGGATCATGCGTGCTTGGGTGAGCTCAAACAAACGCATAAGACGTTGAAAGGTATGGATGTTATTGTTATTATGATGGTGAGTTTATCTAGAGTATTGCTTGTCTATTTTTTTTGCAGCAGTAGTAGCAGCACGTTGTACCTCTGTTGTTTTACGAAAATGTTGGTGAAGCTAAGAGCTCAACGATGATGGTGATATAATATAATATGGTATATATATCATCGTCTAATGATCAAAGTAACTCCAAGAAGATTCTTTAGTTTCATTTAACCATGTGATATGAAATACTGTGAAAACAGGTGTATATTTCATACGTATGTACACTAAAAATAAAAGGTCATCTACCTCTCAAGTTCAAGTAGAGATGACAACGTGGACGGCCAACGTGAATACAGAAATCGATCTACATCATGAATTAGACGCATTGTTGTAATTATTGTACAGCCAACTTCTAGGCGTTTGTTTCACGATTGTCCACAAAATTGGATTAGGTTCCACGGACTCACTCACCTTTTTTCCTGTATCTGATAATTCAATCTTTTTTAAAATTATTTTAGCTCATCCAACTGCAGTATGCATATTCATATGTACCTATTGATGTTGCGTACATGAAAGGAGGTATATTGTATACTGGTGGTCATATGTGTTTCGTTATCATATATCACGAAGGTAGGTGCTTGTTAGTTTTTATGAACGTATAGGAATATATGTTTGCACTGTACCCCCAGTGTCTCGGCGACTTTGCTTACCCACCCACTGTTCTCTTGACAGACGCGAGGGTGCCGAATTAATTTCAAAGGCCTTTGGTGCGTGCGTGTGCGCAACTTTACCTTTGCGTCCGTTACAGTTTGAATAATATTTAACTTCCTCGTGGCACTACCGACGAGTGAGCGTGTTGATTTTAGTACTACTTTCATCTTTTTGTGATAACTGTTTTCAACGGACAATCATCAACGAAAAGTTAATATGGCTGTTGTATTTTTCGACGAGTGCTCTATTAAACTGGTTTTGAATATCGAGTATCCGTTATTTGCATTTTGATTGACAATTCAATATTAAAAGGACATCTGATACTGCGATATTGCTTTTATTAAAATCAGTACAGTTGAAACTTTACTTCTACGGTATGCAATATAAGCTTTTGGTTTGAATGTAAAACACGTGGTGCATGAAATGGTTCAAATCATTTCTGAATTTATCGATTTAATTTGACGCCAACGATCTATTTATCTGCGCTGGAATATGGAGCAACATTTTTCTCTTATTTCCAATGAATCCTTGTTCTCCGATTGCATATTGAGCTCTGGACATCGAGCCAAAGAGAAAGTGGGGACGACGAGACAGCTATAAGACAGCAAGTACCATGGAATCCTTAAGATGGGATATAGGGAAGCTTGGAGGTAGAGAGAACACCAAGACACAAGCTTGACTGCAAAAACGATGTAGCTGCACGATTCTTATCTCTCTCTTCCTACTACCCCTGCAAAAGCACTTCAACTAAAAATGGCACCCCATGAGGAGGGAAGAGAAGGGCCACCATCTCTTTAACACTTGCTCCCGGAGCTTGGGCTCGGCCTCTGTGCGTGTGTGCATGCGCGGTTGCATAACACAGAGGAGCTACAGAGTCAAAGGAATTTCGCACTTCTCCAAAAGCTTGGAAGCTCTTAGGGCCATCGGAAGGGCAAGATAAGAAGATTGAGTGTGGAAGTAGTATTGTTCACAATGTGCTCAGGATTCCTAAACAAATAAGGCAACAGAAAGATGCTTCCAGTTTGATGCTCCTAAGTGTAATATTTATTTTTGAAAGACTACGCAGGCATATCCCTTCGAGACTCTTAGGCGTATTCCACAATATTGTTGAAAGACTTTTACCTCCAAGAGCTTCAACTTTATTACCAAAGAAAAAAAGCGTGGCTTGCATTCTTCCTTTCTCCTCAGTAACAATACAACAACAACAACACTAATATACTTACGCTTATGCATATTATTTCACCCTACCCATTATTAAGCCTGACTACAGCTGGCCGCTGGATAAGAAGTTTCCTCTCTCTCTCTCTCTTTGCACTCCAGCTTGGAATTATGGAGAGTGGTTTTTCCCTTGATGCAACTGTTTACGCTGCGATATCACGGTAAACGCTCGTTACGGCGTCACACCTACTCATCCGCACTCATGATAAATTCCAGAGGCTATCAGGGCTTCTCTTTTCCTCGCTTTTGATTTATCTCGATTACGCGTGAGTTGTTGCTGCTCGGGGAATGTTTAGCGAAAGCTTTGACGAGCTTTTTTTCCGCTAACTAGGTGAAAATTTTGTTCGGTGTTGCAAATGGCTGGAGAGAGAGAGATAGAGCTTTTTTTCAGGAATTTAAAAAAATTATAGGATCGCAACGAAGCTAAGCACATTCGTTCACGAGACGAGAGTAACAAATCCTATTTTTAAGGGACTGAAGGATTTTTATTCGGTACGCAGTTTGGTTGAGATGCATCGTATCACGTGGTTAGTTTGTGTCTTCGAGACAAAGAGGCTTTTAAAAATTTGATGGAGGTTGAAGATTCTCTCCTTTACTTGCGAAAATAAAAAAGTGTCCTCAATATTGTTCCTAAACCTTCCTTCCCACCCTTTTGTACATCTAGCGTACAGGTAAAGATGTTAATCGGGCCTTATTGAGTACCAGCTGGTGGTCGAGCGATTGCATTGTTGTGAAATCGAGTTATGGGCTGCAAGTGCCATATACATAGGTGTGCACGTGTGGCTTACTACCGCAATGATGCTCCACTGTTACTCAAGGGGTGGTCCACGAGTGCGCCGTGTGGTGCATACGGTAGTAGTGCACTCGAAGCGGCTATTGTGCGCGTCATGTATAATGTTTCTGTGCGATCGATCGGTACTGCGGAAGATGAGTGAGATTATCGTTGGGCTTAAGAAGCTTTTTTTTTTCATTGAACCGATTGGACGGTGGTTAGTCTGTGATGAGCTTTTAAAAACAGTTGCTTATATACCCTCAGAGAAACCAAAAGGTTTATTAACGATGAATGATATTTTACTGAGGTGATTCGTTGAGAATCCCCACGCTTGTTCATTGGTAGGGATTGACAGCAAGACTAGACTTTTCTTTTTTCCACTGGAAGGAGAGAAAAAGGTCCACGAAAAGATATGATTCTCCCTTCTCGTATTCTTTTCCATTAAAAATGGAATTCAGTTCCAATCGACCATCCATCTCCTGCGAAAATTGTCGTGCACGCCTTGTCGAGAAAAATTTCTGTTCTCACTCTTGTTCTTCTTCTTCTTCTTCTTAAAAAACCTTTTTTTTTCTCTTTATTGTCTTACTCCTCTGTGTTAACCTGCTTTCACTGTTTACCACTTTATCACTCGTTATCGACTCTTTCTTCAGCTTGTTCGTGCCTTTTTTATTGTCACATTCATAAACTAACAAAATGGAAAAAAAATCATCAACTTTTGAGAACAGCATTAAGGGCTCTTCAAAGCAAGACACGTAATTTATTCGGATGGTCATAGTTCCTCGTTACACTCCGATCGGTGCACAAGAAATAGCCTTTTCCTTCCCAAAACGGTATGAAAAAACTAAACAATGAAAGTAAAAATAAGTTGTACGCATGAAATATTACACGAGAGAGCAGTAGCTCAGCTATGCCACGGAAGCCAGTCATGAATTTTAAAACGAGGGACGACAAGGCACGCGCATCTTTCGAGCATCCCAGGGAGAAAGAGAGAGAGAGAGAGAGAGAGTAAAAAAATGTACGAGCGAATAAACATCCAAGCCAGCCTCTTTTCTCCCCTGGCCGGCTTCATTTTTCTTCGTCCACCGAAGAACTTTTCTTTCCCTGCCCGAGTGACGCGGCTCTGCTGTCAAAACAATGAAACTGGAGCGCAGCCCATCAGCGCTGAACTAATCCCTCAAAGCCACCTACTACCGCGTACCTGTAGCAGAGCTTGCAAAATCTCTCGCTCGGCTGGTATTGTGGGCACGTTCTTAAAGATCATTTAATTCCGTAGATCTGGAAAAACATTTTTACGGTACAGCTATGCTTTCATTTACCATTGTAGAATACGTGAAGCACCTGACCAGTTATGTGGAGAAAGCTATTGTAAAAAACACATCCGTGCAGCACCTTTTGTGCAAAGATACGAAAAGATCATCTCATACCTGTACGTGATACCAATTGAAAATAAATTTTTCTCAAACCCAACTAAGAGAATCGTAGAGTATGTCCCGTACAGTTTTTTAGTAATTACAAAACAATTCGATCGGATAATTATCTTTATTCCTTCATTTTCCTGCTCATTTTTTTTATTATTATTTTTTTTTTTTTTTTATTTCCTTCAAAAGTACTCGTCTCCCTTTACCTTCCTCTTTGGCTCTTCTTTTCAAATGGTTCATTGCAGTTTCTTTTTTTGGTCAGGTAAGTAACATAAAAGTAAGATGATTGGCTTAATCTACAAAGTAGTATAAATATTATTTCACTTACGGTTTCTCTCCTTCCCTTTTTTTTTATTTGTTTTCTGCATTTTAACTAGATTCAGAGATATAAAATCCTTGAATAACAATATTATTTTTTAACACTTTTCTCATTCGTATACTTTTATATGTTAGTATAAAATTTAAGGTGATTTGAAGGTAAATTGTAAATTTACAAGTTTTAACGTTTATATCGGCCGTCAGCTTCTTATCAAAAAAGTTACTCATAGTTGTCATCAAAATGATGTCAAAATGTAAGAGCAAATATTAATATAATGTTTCATAGCGTTGCCATTACATTGCCAAAACTTTGAGCTTGTGTAAGTATTTTTAATCATAGTTATATTAAACGAGAACTCACTCCTACAGCAGTGCCGTGCTAATTTATTATAAATTAATATTAAAATATGTTTATTAAATATTAAAAGTTTTGCTTACTTCACTCATTTGGCTTTCAGGACGTGCTTTTAACAAATTTGAGTTTGGAATAGGTATTAATGGATTTTTCGGAGGCTGAGGTGATTTCATACCTTATTATATCCAAACAACTGCGAATTATCACTAAAATCATGCAGTGTACCGCAAAAAAATATATATTCCGTGAGAGTAATTTTTTCATTATGCCATAGTGCGCACAAGTACATTAATTTACAATCACGTCTCTAAATGCGAGAGTTGACTATAACATTATGGGTTTTGCTCTCGTTCTCGTATATTATGTATTTCTCATGTATGAGTCATGAATTAACTTTCACGAGCGTCCCAACCAATCTCTCTTTGAAATAACACTGAAATACTTACCATGTTAACTCCCTGGCACTCACTTGCTTCGATACAATACATCTTCTACAAGTTCCTAACACATTAGCAAGAAAATTTTCCTCAATGGACCTTTTTTTTAAATAAATTTCTTGTAATTGATGTCCCAACGAACTCATACAACATACTTAAAACAAAACTGAAGTAAACATTCCCATTGCATGAATCTCCATCATCTCTGTGCGTATTCATATTAACAATAATTCACTTATAATTATATAGGAAGTGCCATCCGATTACTTAACATCCACGTACACCTAACATATTTTATTATTAGAATATATTGTGACGAACAACTGTATCTGCATAAGTAAGTAAGTGTGCAACGCATACGCAACTTGAATACGTATGTTATTATACCATTCAACGACATCATTACGTGTGAGGATACGGATAAGAGGAAAATCGAGAGAAGGGTATGGATATATAGTGCACAGCATATTCGTGTAGGTATGTAATATCCGAGCTTTATATAAGAGACCGAAAAAACGAGACAGCAACAACAAATGGCATTCCCATGGTAATGTCACGAGGCAGTAACGGTCTAGGACCATATTCCGTAGTCCAGTCTAGGTTGAGTAATCGCTGCTGTTGTATAGTGTCCTGAAATGAGTATAATTTATGTCTCGAGTAACTCTCGTCGTCTTCGGCACTACCCTATATAGTGGCTTCTTGTGTCACAACACACCGCCTGCGAAATGGATGTTATCGTATATGTACATGGCTACAAATAGCTGAGGGTGCACCTTATGCTCATCCTTTTTTTTATGAAAACACATTTATAACCCGGTAAGAAGAAGAGAAACACCTTGACTTTTCAATGCATCAAGGGTCAACTTGATTCTTCGGGATCTAAGTGGACAGAGAGATTTTCCAGTGTGACGGGCTGTTACCAGAATAATAGTAGGATCACTATTTTTCCCAAGGGTGAATCATTCGATGGTGCATAAAGCTCTTCTTCAAAAATTTTCGTCCAAATTACCCCTCACTTTCTCGCAACAGCCACTGCAACTGAACAAGGTGGTGGTGATATTATGATGCCATCGGTTATCTTGCACGGAAATCTGGCATCATACGTTCATTGCGAAAGCGTGGACTCATGGATCCAGCAGCTAAAGAAATCATTGGATCTCACGTATTTGCAAAGAATTAAATCAAAAGTCCTGACGTATATACATAAATTCGAGCAACACGAGCGTATATTATCCTTTTTCTCGAAAAAAATAAAGCATAGTGGAATACGCTTAGATGCTTGATCTTAACACTTGGTTGGCGGTGATAATTTAAATTGAGACGTCGAGCACCGAGGGCTAAAAGGTATGGAAGTGTTGGCTGGAAGCCACTGGAGCGTGGATACACACGTACGTGGATTACATGCAGGTACTGGAAGGAAGGAAGGAGAAGAGAGAGATTTTGAGGCACCGTCGCTCTTCTGGTTGACTGGTGATTGGATTCGTCGCAAGACTATAGCTGAACCATTGAATATCGATTTCGAACGTAGGGTGCAGTTAGAGAGCCATTGTATGGTGTGTATGGGCTCGTTTTATGAGTAGTGCTCGTACAGGCTACGGAAAGAATCTTTGCATCGAATAACTCGTAGCCAAGGATTCTTCGAGCTTCCTTCGATGCGTAATTATATTATATACGTATCAATAATATTTAGCGTTCCTGTTGATTATAATGTTTATATGACAGGCATAGATGCCAACAGGCTTGTATGCTGGGACTATCTTTTTCCTGTGTTACACTAGAAGACGAGATTTTGAGCATGTTGTTTTTGTTTTGAGGATATCCTTATAAACAATGCAAATCAAATTTAGTGACATTAAGTGCATGACCAATTCACTCAATTTCATCAAAACAAACAAAATAAAGAAAGGAAAAAAAATTATGATGGTAATTAATTTAAGAATCTCGCATCTCTCCAAGCTTTTTTACACCCACTGCGCAACAAGTTTCTTGAGTAGGAGATTTTCGCCCGTCTGCTCTCACACGGAAGCTCACACTAAGTACTGCAGTGGCAGACAAAAAAGGAAAAAGGTAGCACAGGAAAGGCTGTACAAAAAAAATCGTGGTTATATGTGTATACCTCCTCTAGAAAGCGAAGGTGTCGCTACTGCCATCCGTGGAAATTAAATTAGGAATTAAAAGTTAGAACGGGCTGGCAAAAATCACAGGGTACGAGAATTTCGGCTCATCCTTTCAATTGAAAGGCACAAGCACTTTACAAATGGAACGAAACTTTTAGAAAATCGTAGTTTCAAATCTTATCATGTTTTATTTCACTTCTTTCTCACATTTGTTATTGAAACAAAACTTGTTCAAAACTTTTCTTTCGTATACATTGGTAGCCTGTCCCGAGCGACGATCAAAGCATTCTTGCATCTTTAAAACGATACTGGAATTTCTGTTTTTATCCATCTATCATGATGTTTGTCAGAAAACCTTTTTTCTTGAGATGAATATTTATAGCCAACAAAATAAACAGAATATTTTTAAGGCAACGTTAGCGTTCATGTTAATATGCATGGATGTACATAAATAAAACGAAAAAGTGAAAAAAGCTCGGCTCTTTGCTGAGCCTCCATAACATTAGCCCTGCAGAAACAATCTGCGTTTCTGAAAGTCCCCACTTACAAAGTTAAAGGGACTCATTAACAACGTCATTCAGTGAATTCTTTCACTGTTATCTGTGTTTTTGCTCAACATCCTACTTTTTTCATAAATTATGTAGGTGCATGATTAATCAAGAGTTGGAGGCTTCCTTGTACACCTCAGCCATTTCGCAGCATAGCTAGAGAGCAGAGTTTCCGAGTCTATAGTTAAGAGGTTGGCTATTGTGAGGAGAAAATGAATGGAGCGTGTTTCAAAGCATTGGGCCAAAGTTGTATGATCGATGTTGTTATGGATTGGCTTCCTCGAACGATTAATCATGTCATGATCGACTAAGCTTTGATTATTAATTACAACTGCCCATTTGATGGTAATAAAGTTGAAGTGGTCAACTTACCTTGAAATTTTAATGCAGAGGACAAATTATGCATTTCTATTCACTCATGAGCTAAAAATTGTCATTTTGAGTATTATGCAAGTTCATAGACAAAAGAGAAAGGAGCACATGAAACAGGATTTGTGGAGGAAATACCGGAAAACAGACGCAGATGGTATTTTTATCTCTTTTTACCTCTTTCCTTTGAAGTCATCCATTAACTCATCCTTATGCTCTACTACAAAGGAATAATATCTCTCAAACGTAAAAAGAATACGATTTTTGAATAACTTTTGCATTCCCAAAATGTACTTTTATTGCGTTCTTAAGAGTTTGAGCCAAATTATGTACACCGTACAAATTGAATCTTTCACGTATCGGTTTTTAAAAGGTGTATTAAAACTAAACAATACCACTAGTTATTAATTTTTTGAGTGATACAAAGTAGCTTAGCTTCAAAATTTTATTACCACAAAATAACTTCTCGTCTGAAAAGAAATCAACGATGCATCAACTATATACGCTAGACTGAAAAAATAGTTCATAATATAAGAAAAGCACCTGAAGAGAAAGAATAAAAGTTTTAGTAATAGTTGCGTGTCACAGTGATATGACGGAAGGAAGAGAACATGTGGAAGATGACGGACCCGTATGACTTGTGATGTGAGCAGTAATTCAAAAAAAAGTTTTTTATGAGTATAGTTTTGTGTAGTATAGTTAACTTTTATCCAGCATTGTTGAAAACTTTTCTAGATTGAAACTTTGGAGGAGTGCCTACGTCACATAAAATTATTATGACGTTCAAGTCCACCATATACATTTTTTTCCAGTTGTTTCACCCTTTTACGATTACCTTTAAAATTGTAAACAATTATACCCCGGTTTAACTTCCAAGTACCATGACCAACGAACCAAAGCTTAACACATTATGTCGTGAGAAGCAAAGAAAAGAAAAATAATCTCCAAAACTCTGGCCGAGAAAAAAACGCGCCTATAAACAAGGGGGGCCGCAGCTCACAGACACCTGTCTCGGTGCGTCAAAGCTCTCTCTCCTGCAAGCTTTCAACTCTCCCTCCACTTACGCCTGTCAAAAGAAGCATCAATGATAGAGCGTTGGCGTACGTGAGCTTTCCATCTTGATGGTGTGAGTTATATTATTTCTCGACTCTGACGACTGACGTACAGCAAAAGCACCGAAAGCTCCGAGTAGTTAACTATGTTACACGGCCACATCGAACACAAGCGATGAACCCGTTTGACACGTGGAATCCTCGTCCAATTAAATGATGCATTCAATAACGTGACACTTCCTTCTCTCTTACACTTTTAACGTTTGTGTGTGCAAATGTACGTCTATGGATGTGTGTGCTATAAATGGTAAGAAAATGGGACAGGTTGCGCTACACACAGGATTAGTTTGACGTCCTGATTGGTGTGTGTGTTTTTTTTATTTTATTTTTTTTTTTTTTCAGTCAGTAACTGGGGAAGAAAAAAAGGTGAAGGTTATACGACGCTTTAGCGCCACTTTGTGCACTGATTTTATCCTCCCATCGACTTTTGTTACTATATATGCAGGAAAGCCATCAAGCCTGTCGTGGATTACGTAGCCCTTGTTATTGAGAACGAGTTCCGACGAGTTCGTGATGCCATAGGTATTACCAACAAACGTGTGTATAAAGGTAACTAATTATGTTGACTGAAACATTTCAATGAATCGAAAATTAAATGCAAATGAAGCAACAATCAGTGAATAGATTGGTATCGTTTGAAGTCAATGAAAACTCAATCAGTACATTTGCAAATGCACATAAATTAAATTGCTGGCTTGTCCGTTACGTGATCAAGCGGATCCGTTGAATGTAGTTTGATTTTTTATTTTTTTTTATTTTTCAATCAACTCGAACCTGGAAAGAGATGCAATACGAGGAATAATTAACAAAACATTCTTTCGGCAAATAACTTTTTGATACGACAATGTTGTCAATTGTGAAATTACTTTCAAACTCAAACCGATACCTAAGCATTTCTATACGTTTTTACACGTTTTTACACGTCAGACGAATGGTCAAAAAAACAGTTGTATGGAGTTCCACTCTATCTGTTCTTTTAGTTTTTTCAATCTAATCGTGAGATCTCATGAATAATTAATCAGTAATTCTTTCAAGTCACAAGATCCGCACACAAGTCAGGTTAACCAAAAAATAGTTCTTAGGACTACATCAGATATCCACACAGTGGACCCTTTTACTGGCATAATTAACATTTCACAACCAACTTGGCCTCGATTGACGTCTGCTGTTGAATCACTAGAGAATTTAAGGCTACAGGGGTAGTAGTGGTCAATTAATCGGCTTCCACGATTTCGATGTATTGACATCGCCGAAAGCTTGTGAGGGAATTTAACGTGCGGGAAAAAGACAGCCCAACCACACCTGATCTTCTGATACTGAGTACATTTGGACGAGGGTATGCGTTAAAAGATCAGCTTGACTTAATCACAGCTTTGGTTGGTAAAAAGCCGGGAGCTGGGATTTATTTGCGTTGTACAAGCTTTTCTCCGTGTTTATGGATGACGTGCTGATTGTGTGTTAATTTGAAGAAGTTGATAATTTAAGCGTCGTTTGTTGATCTACGGATGGAGGGATAGAAAATACCTACCATGAAACCTACAATCGAAACGCAATTTCAAACAATAAATGTTATAAACACAAATTTGTCAGATTACAATTATATGTCTATGCTCTGATCAGGCGAATGTCGCGTGTAATAGAACAGAACAAACAAACAAACAAACGTAATGCCCTTTTCATGACTTGATAATGAAATCGGGGATAGCTTTTACACCAGAAATAAACTGCTGGAGGAAGAAAATAATACTGGATAGGGATGAAAAGCGCTAAAAGTTTACAGTGCCAAAGAAAGTGAGTTGACCGATGTATTTATGTAGTGGTGTCTGCCTTTGGTCACTATTTCTTTGGGTTCATTATTACATATTATCTTCTCCTGTAAGAGACGAAGAAAAGCGATATATTTCTTCTTTTCCACAATATGACTGAACGATATTATTCTTCTTTGCTCCTTGACACACGGAGAATATTAAGCCAAAGAGTTAGAGTAGCTTAAACATTTTTTCGTTCCATTGCTGATCTTTCAATACATAATCAAGTAGAGCAAACGTACGACGATGGTGATGCGTATGAAAAAAAGAAGGTGAAACAAACATGGATTTTTTACGCATATGGTTACATAGCATGATACAGGAAGTACAACCAGAAAGTACATCACGAGGTGCTTGCTGTTTGTTTCTGCCTTTTTGTTATAATACTTGCGATCCTGGCATGAAAACTTTTCGGACTGCATTAGCATTTATGAGAAAAGTTGTCTCTTCGATTCTCAAAGCCACACGATTTCTTAGTTCAAATGGGCCGTGCCCAACTCGTAGATGGAATTTTAAAGTTTTCCCCTTTATTCATGTTTCGCTGCCCAGTATGATATAGTGTTCGCAAGATGCGTCATGTTGGCATTTGGAAATTGCTCAAAGCTCTGAAGTTTTCAAACTATAAAAATTTATTTTGAAAATGTGTACACCTATAGGTGCTAGAAAACATAAATACAAACTCAAAGTCTAAAAAAGAGAATCGATATACGCAGTAGAAGTGCTTCATTGATAGCGATTGGGCCGTAGATATTGTTTTTTTATTTTGCGTATATAATTATTCGCTATAGATTGTTTTTCAAGAATAAAATTTTTAAAGCTCTTTTTCCACTTAAAAAGATAAGTACTGCAAGAAACACACCTATATACCTATGCACACATCTACCATATTTCAGGGAACATAAGTCACAAGCAACAATTGGTTGCTATCTCAAGTCTTGCGTGCTTGGACTGACCAAGTACTCGTGCGCATAAGTAGGTACACTGTACTGAGACATACGTATAACAACAAAGCTCTTCTCCAAAGAAACGGCACTACTCTCGCGCTGAATTTATATGCACGCAGCCGGTGACAGGACTAAATTTACGAGCAAAAAGTATGTCTCTTGCAAACTTTGAACCTTCCTATCGCGCATTTTTGTTCCTATTTTCTGTTTTCATCTCCTGCGACAACACGTATTTAGCAGCGATGTGGTTATCAAAGCCTCGATGACACTGATACCTGCTACGTGAATCTTAAGCGTTAGATGATAACTTACAGTCCTACCTCCCCCCCTCAAATTAAAATTTTGAGTGGGATGTTGTACGACTCTTTTGGTTATCTTATACACAGGGCCCAACTATTGGGAGGAATAGATTAGATGGCTAGTTCACTTTTGTACAATCATCTAGAAGATACTCTCTCTCTCTCTCTCTCTCTCTCACCGAGCGATGTTATTGCTACTGGGGAGCTAATTCACTTTTTCTGTTTCTATTTCAGGCATATCCAATATTATGGGACAATTATAAATTCTATTGAATGCAGCTTAATAAAGCTTATGCTGGTTGTCCTTGCGGTTGTTCTTTCGGGTGATCATTGTTCTTTTTTAGTACCTTTCAACATTAATTTTTTTTGCTGGAAATCCATGCAATAATTTATTTATTATGTAATTATAAGTAAAATGATAAAAATAGATTACTACAGTGAACACAGTTCACATGACTGTCTACGTGCGGAAATTGAATCCAATTGAAAAATCATTGCACATGAATACTCCAAAGATTACGGTAATCAAAACAATAAGAAATAAATTTGTACTACCCTCCAGAGGTACATATACATATGTTTTTTTTTTAACTATACAAGTAAGCAATTACATACAATCCAATTAAGAGCAATCTATCTTCGGTAAGTTGAAAGAAAAAAAATAATAATGGTTTTACAATTTTCATTCCGACTAATTTGTAATAATTTGCAACCTTCAGAACAGAAATGATCTGGTTAATATTGGTCAATTGAACGTCAACATTACTAAGTAATTTTATATTCATAATCGTCATAGCTTTATTTTTTATTCTGAATTCTAAAACTTACTGTTTGTTTAGTCTGTCCTTCTGCATACAAAAAAAATGTTAACAATTAGTGAAGTGCAGTAGATAGACATCGATTTTTGTGCTCTAATTTAAGTCTTAACTAATGAAAAGTGTAACTGAGTCACTCCATGAAACAACCCTAAAAGAAATTATGACTTTTACCGATAAACAGAGAATCAGTACCGTTTTAATAAATAATATGCAGCTGTTGACAAAAAAATTGAATATAAGAAAGCCTCATAAACCCATTGATGTAAAATCTCAATTTTTACAAAAACCTTACATTTTTCCATTGCATGGCAAATTTCTCGACCAATGCTGATTTCGAATCGCTCTTAAAACTAGTAGGTTGAGAAGTTATTCCTTTTCAGTAGACTTTGGACTAACGTTTAGATCGTAAAAATTAGGCAAAGAAAACAAACTTTGAAGAAAAACCATCAACAATCCTCCGATTTGACGATCGGACCGATCGAAGGGGTCAGAACGAAAAACTACCCGCAGAGTATATCGACCCCCGTTTCGTATACTTCCCTTACTCGCCGAGCACCCCCAACTTCAAACCTCGAGCCAAAACCCGCCAGATGTCAGTGCCCAAGCTTGAGCTCTACATTAGTATACCTTCGAGTCAGCTGAGCAAAAAGGAGAGAAAACACACCTCCCCCCACTCTTGCACCCTGCGTGCAATGTTGAGCTGGCGCGCGCGAACCCTCTTTTTGGCAGATCGCCGGTACACAGGCCTTTATATACCTGTACTTGCATACGGCAAACCTTCGGGAATCCAGCGCGAGCGCGCGCCCCGTTCAAGTTGCACTTTGGATGCGACCGACTGCACATCGCGCCCTCCGTTCGCTCTCCTTTGGATCATCCCTTGTCACGTGTATTTTTTTTTTTTTCGCGCGCCGGACAGTACAGCTTCTGTTTACCGATTTCGTCTACTTATTTCGTGATTACGCGATAACTCGATGTGAGTGTTTTTTGGTGTTGGTTCTCGTTATTGTTTTTGTGCACCCCGAACTGCAGTGCAAAATTACTCTGGTTTTAAATTCCTCCCTTTTCCCGAAATTTTCGAGGATTGCAAAAACACTCGATGCAGCGGAGGAGTTAGTTTTTCGGGTCTGCGTTTGCCGGAGACGAGAGCTTTCGAGCCGAGCTTTCTTTAGGAGCGCAGGTGGGATCACGCTGACTTGACTGGTGAGTTTTCTTCGGCGTAAGCTCAGCTACGGGTTGCTTCCGTGTGATCATTCTTTTGTTATTTTTCTCGCCTTTTTGTTGTCACTGTTTGCGGGTACGAGAGACAGACCACGACAGCACCAAAAACTACCCTCGCATTTTTTGTGTTAAAAAAAGCTCAAGGATTACTAAGCTTTGTTATGAGCGATCAGACGTGCTGCCGTGGAGCTGTTTGTATGTACCATTTTAACAATGGAATTCAGCGATTTTCGCCCAATTTTTGTGAACATATTTAGACAAATGTCCATATTGTTTTAATTCGTAAGATTAGATGGAGGCTTTTTGGGTTTTCCAAGTAAAATGACTTGGCATTGCGTACCACGTAGACATTATTTTTCACAGTTTGACAACAAATTGATTTACTTTTTGCATGGAATTGGAGGTTGCGAGGCAGCCTCGGCAACATTAAACCCACCGTGGCAAAGATGAAAGAGTAGACGTACAAGCGCCCGGTCACCGCCGAAAGTAAACATTAATTGCGTTGACGCGGAGCCAGAGCTCATTAACTCGCTTCATGTCCACAAATTCCAGCCTTGTGCCCACAACATTTCTCTTTCCCCACGTTTACGTGCATGTACAAAGTTGTTATTCATTTCAAGTGAAATGTCAACGCTGCCGTGTATCCAATTGATCCCTGCATATGCCAGCCAGTTCGCGCGTAGGCAGTGGCACGTACGTGGGTGTGTACAATTGTACGCTGGAAGCGAATAGACGCGCAGGACTTGATTTCATTCATCAAGGGCAAATTGCTGAACAATATCGATTTTATAACGGCTTTGCGAGCTTATCATGCTGGAACAGTATTGGGGGGCAAGGGTGTGCGCTGCGTTTTGATTGAAGGTGGGTTCGTTGGCTTTGTCTTTTTTTTTGTGGGTACAATGAAAGGGGGCTTAGGTGAGCTAATTTGGGCAACAGCGTTGATTAAAGCTTTTTTCAACCCTGGGTCGCTGTTCAATTATGTTTTACAATGAATTTGTGATGTACGCCCTTTGCGTCTTTTAATGAGCAATTTTTTTACAACAAAATCAATATTAACTAAATTAATCGATAAATAAGTTAATTAATACGTAGAGGTCTTGTCTGACGGGTATTTCTTTGTAGTAGTTGAATCTTTCAGTGGACATATTAACTTAATTTTGGCAGATTTATTGAGGCAATGAAAAAAGGTGAAAAAATAAAACATCATACGAAAAAATCGTGAAAATAGAAAAGAGAAATGTGTAGACCAAAAATTAATCTGCATTTATTCCCATAGCGATGGTATACTAGTTAAATTACAGGACAATATCAAAAAATTTACATCAACTTGGAGTGTAACAAAATTTGTATAGTTATTGCTCAAAAATAAACATGACTTTTGAATTATACTTTCAACAGTCGATAAAAACTACTAAAATAGTATTTTGAGTAATTGTAATACACGTAAAATGATGAAAAAAAATTTTTTATTTATATTCACAGAGGTACTTTGAAACACAAACTTTTTTTGAGCTGTTGCAGTTTCATTCGGTATTTCTCCTTACAAAAATTCTTGCTTCAATTGGCAAAACTTTTAATATTCATCACAATTTTTGCCGTACAATCGACAGTTTTTATCATTTAGTACTTGCATGATATCCAAAAGAAATCAAAACTAAAGTAGTACTCGATATTAATCTTATCTACAGTTCATGTAACAAAAAGACCGTCGCTTTGTTACCGAAATTCATTGAAGTAAGCTTAGAACTCAACCCGTGCACAAACCCATATTAGTTCGCAAACGAGCACGGGCTTAAAGGAAAGCCGAGGATGTAATTTCCATTCAATTTTCGCGTCCAACTTTTCAAGCTACAATCAACGCGTCAACTGAATCAATTAAAACAAGACGGATTAGTTACACGGAAAGTCCGTTGTCTGGCAAAGAGAAAAAAAAAAACGGCATCGGACGTTGGGCAGGAATACGCACGCAAGCTGGAAAATTCACCGCGACAAAGAGCATGCGACGTACACACATGAATGCGCACCGAAGTTAAAATTTATTTGAACCGATTGTAAAATCAACTAAGTGAAAACAATGAGGTTGCAAAAACTAATTCCATCGAGTAAAAAAGGGCCAATAAATTAACATTAAACGGTAGTAGCGTATGCAACGGTTAAAAAAACATAACATAACTCTCGTGACGCGCGTTAATTAAATTCGTGCTGCATGGATGTATACGTGTATACATCTCAATCTTTTTGGCTACCACCGGGGGATGACGTATCACGAGAACAAAAGAAAACAAACGAAAATAAGAGGAAGAGAAAGTATTAGAAAGGTAGAGGGGGGTGGGGCGCACACGTAATTACATTGCGAATTTTTCAAACGTTCAAACGTACGAGGGGGTGGAAGGAGTTTATTATTCATTCGTGGGGTGAAATTGAAAAAATATCGGCATAGCGAGCGTTCGCGAAGGGTTGTGGAAGCGGGGTGGACTTTAATCATTGTATTAGCATGCGAGAATGCTCGCGTGGGTATAGATACGCTGGATTGCGATACCCAAGCTGTAGGTATGTTAGCCAGCTTTTGTATATTCGATGGGGGGTGGACAACGAGATTTCGAAGAGTTTTGGGGTACCGTTTGGCGATGCTTTTTCGATTGCTCCTTTACTCTTTCTGGTTATTGAATATTTAAGAGGATGTAGCACCGAGATAACCGAGACTCTTGATCGTGAGGAGGTGCCTTCGCACAGGTATTGCCTCGAGCTCCGTTCCAATCGCTGGGGTGAGAAGAATATTGAATCCAATTAGAAAATTGGCATCTATAGGCTCTACCGTATGCTACAATCGACTCCAACCCCCACGTATACCACTATACTTATCTCTTCCATCTTTTCGTATCCAAAACACAAATAATTTCTCCCTTCTTCTTCTTTTTGAGTCTGGCGTACAGTTATTGTAGGTAATGAAAAAAAACAAGAGTCAATTCTTGCTCTCGTAAAAAAATGTTTGCAGCTTTAGATACTTAACGGTTCAGACTTAATCGCACTGTTGCACCATTAATTGAGAGTGACAATAATTTAATATACACCTACAAAAAACTGTGAGTTGATTTTTTTATAGTTGCAACGTAGATCATTCGTTTGTCGTGTTCACCCTTGACTGTGGCAATTAGATAACGTAATTTCAATAATCACGTTTGTAGTATGTGGCTTATTTCTAATATCACTATAATTTTACGATTACAGTATATATTTATTACTACATCACAGTAAGGTGAATGTAGTCTAGATAATAATTCTTAAACTTTGCTCAATTTAAAACAATTTTTTGGGCACATTATTGCGAACGAAAATTAACACAAACGCTATAAAATTCCTTTTCCCAGTAACCTACATTTCAATGCGGTAGTTCCGGGGGAAAAAAAAGAATGAAATCCAGATGCACATGTATGAATATTTCAGTGGTGCGCAGAACGAACAAAATGGAAAACACGAAAAGTCGACGGGGAATAAAAAGGAAATGAAAGGGAAAAAGAAAGCCTTCTTCAAGCGGGGAGTGTAGTGCAGCAGCAGCGACAGTGGCACACTTATTTCGAAACAGGCCGAGAAAAGCCTCTCCTTCCCGACTTGAAGCATCATAAGGACCGTAAATCCCCGGCTCTCGAGTACCTCATTTTATTATGCAATTATGCGTATCCCCCTATACATATACATGTGTATTATGCATACGGATGGAGTGGCGTCTCTCTTGCCCGCCCTTCCTCGAAAACTGCACCTTTGAATAAGAAAACGAAGAGGAGCCGCGCACTGCGGAAGAAGGAACTGCACATCTACGAGCCCCCATCCAGCACATATATGTATATACTGTACAGTAGAAGTGGCTGGTATACTAGGGATGGTGTACGAAGGTATCAGGAGCACGAACGAGGGTGCAATAAATAAATCCACCACATGGAGGACGAATTTTCGTGACTCCTCGTCAACCAGCTTATATACACCGTGTGTCTGTGGCGGTCGCATGTGTGTATTATACGGTGTTGTTTAAAGGGTCGCCGGTCGTCGGCCCACTGCACTACTTCCGGGGCGCGTGCCATAGTAAATTTCCGGCTAATCGAAATCTACGGCCTCTGCGGTCTAGGGTCCCACACGGGGTTTTTATTGTGCAATTTCTTTTTTTTTTTTTGTTTTTTTTTTTTTTTTTACGGACAGCTTTGCAGGAAAAATGGCTTGTAGGGATGGATTTGTGGTTATTTGTTTTCGAGGGTTCCTGTCAGTTGTATCATTTTTCTTTTTTTTTTTTTTTCCTCGTGTTATATGACATACAAAAATAAGATAGCTTACTGTTTCGATGTTTTATTCAAAAGGTATTTTGAATTAAAATTCATCCAAGATTCCAAACTATTTCACATTAAATTTTTCGTTCGAAAAAGCACAAAATGAGCTTATGCCGATAAAAACGTGATTCATATCCAATTTATACGTGTACGTAAGGTTGTACTTACCAAATGGAAAATCTTTTCCTGCTCATCACGATCGGCTCGTTCCTGGAAATTAAGCCAAGCCTGCACGCTCTCCAATTATAAAAATGTTTCCCTCCCGAGCGCACTGCAATGCAGTTGTTTCGCCCCTTTCCACCCCTACAGTCCAGTTTAAAACCTTCCTGAAAATGAAGGTATAAAAATACAGTAATGGTATTTTTTTCGTTCGAATTCGGATTAATGGCTAACCGAGGATTCGATTTTCATTGTGTCGCGGACGCGGTTTGACTAGCCAATACCCGTAATTCGACAATCCAGTGCAAAACCAATTATTTTAGTGGCATCTGAGAGCGAAATCGGTTGAGCAACATTAAATTTGTCGGCAGTCGAGGTCAAGTTGGTTTATTTGATTCACCATTCTGAATCGAACGTTTGACCTTTATCGGAAACTTGCTAGATGGTAACGACTGTCCCAGTTCATGTGAAAGTAAATAAACAAAGATTTGATTTGATTGATAAAAATTTTGTGGATGAAATAATCTGAAAAAACAATGATGGTCGTTGTAATAGCTTTTCAATTTTAAATGCATGAAAACGTTATCATAAAACAAAGAATAGCTGATAATCGTCTTTGCAGTCCACAAATTTACCTCCACCATCAGACTGGGTAAAGATAAAATAAAAAATATGAATAAATGATCATCATCATGTCAATAGAGTCAGTTTGGGGCCTACTCTTAAAGCCTTTAAAAGACTTTGAATGACTTTTGAAGTATATTTTAATGACTTCAAGAGTGCGTAGCCTCTCGAGGCAGTTGTCATGAAATAAATTATATACGTGAGTCTATACGCAAGTTAGAAACTAGACTAGAAAGACATTGTAGGTGCATAACAAATTCAGATGAGAAATCTGTATTGGCTAAACATGGAAATGGTCACATTCAATTTTCACAAAGTTCAAAATTTGGACTCAAACGAATCAATTTTTTTAAAGTAAACTCTCGAAGATGTTTAATAGCTTTTGGTGCTTTGACAACATTGACATTAAATCGGATCTCACATTTTTATGAGTCTTTCGATAGAAATATAATTAAAGTTTTAAAGTAATAATTGAAAGAAAACGTAATATTATTTGTTATTATTTACAACACATTTTAATAAAGACCTGACGATCGGTTAATTTACTTTATTCTTAATCTTTCGTAATACGAAGACGAGATCTGAAGGGCTTCAATTCCGTGTTCCTTTAGACAAATCAGATCACTTAGCCGAAAAACATACTATAGGCTGATCAAGAAAATATTTTTTTCCACGCTAGTCAACTTCATGTTGTAGCTTTCACAAACTTTCGAGTGACACCTTATGGTTTTTGCTTTGTTAAAAAATACACAATCACAGAAAACTGTTTGCAATTGAAATGAGAATTAATTAGAGACTGTTTTTCTAAAGCCAATTACGATAATAAATTAACGAATGAGTAATAGAGGTTTGTAGAACTGTATAGAAATCTGAAAAAGGCCTTGACATGGATGTGGGATAAAAAAAAAAAAATGCAAAATTATCACAATAATAAACGTACGTATTGTTTATCGGTGACTTCGCCAAGTGTGGGCTGGATGGAATCAAAGTTGCAGAGGCACCCATAATTGAAAACTGTCTTTCCTCCAGATCTCAGAGACCACCATCTGGCCTTTACTCGAAAAAATAGTTCAAAAGACCGTAAACAGCAATTCCGCCGTAAAATCAGCATGGGCATATCGTAAAATGAAATTCACTATGTCACGCTTGCTTAACCGTCACACGCTTTTACACACATACGTACTCGTTGTACAGATGACGAATGTTTCATACACATGACTATTCAATTTTCCACGTTAAATCGCAAACCAACGAGCCGACCCAGCCGACCCCCGATACTTCGGATAAAGAAAAAGTCACCCCAAACAGCATCTCTTTGGATGCTCATACGTACGTAATAATAAATATGCCAAAGAGCGTGGCGTTAAAACCGTGTACAAAAGGCGCGGTACCCGCGCGAGCATTAATCTTCCGATCTATCGGCTGCTCGAACACACTTATCTCTCACATGTACATATATATATACATATACACGCACTTTTTCTCCCTCCACGCGTACAATTACGTCCTGGGTACGTGTGTCACGTATACGTGGAAGCACACCCTTGACTCGGTATATAGTTGCGATCAGCCCCCCTCCCCCCTTTTATTCATGCGCCTTCTTCCTTTCGGCAGATATCTTACTCTTCCTCCTCTCGTTTTCTCACGATTTGATGGAGTTTGAGGAGAAGTGTGGAAAAAGACGGAGGGCTTCGGGGTTCCCGTTCGGGTTATCTGCTTCTTCTTCGGGACCGGTAAAGCTATTTGGGACGGGCTTGAATGTCTTTCGGCTGATCATTTGCAAACCTGATACTCGGTATCATAAAAGTAGGTATATGACGATGCGTATATTGACATGTCATAAGTGTATACGTACGTGAGTTGCACAGTAGCCATTGTAAAATTTTTTGTCATTAAATAAACCTAGCGACCCGAAAACGTCCGAGTTTCAACCTTGTGTACTTTCACAGAGTGTGCAAGATCACAGTGCATAATTCATTATTTAATTCTGTGACTTTCGTCGAGTATTCGAAGAGACAAGTATTCCAAGGTACAAGAAGCCAAGGTTACCCTTGACATGTACCTGGCTCAAAGACCAAGAAGGGTAACCACGTGACCTTATCCAGCATCCCTTCAATGAGGCGGTGGACCACTTTTTCACCAAGCAGTAAGATTTATTCACAAAAAAATTAATTTTTTTATGCAATATTCTTACACTGTTGCTTAATTGGATCAACTTTCAACATTCTACATGCAGGATTATCCAATGACGACAATCCGAGTTCTCCTAATTTACCCAATTTGAGCGAAAAAAGAAGGATCAAAAGCTCTTTCGACGTCAAGGCTTGAAGGACATCGTCACCCCCTACTCGAGATTCGTCTTTCACTCTCGTCCTCTTTAAAAATCGCTTTTCCTTTCGGGGCTCGCAAAACGAGCCCACGTACGAAGCGAGTAAGTACGTTTTGTCGGGAAACAGACGGAGAAAAAAAAAAGAAAAGCCACTTGACGATGTCTTTCGACGCGGGAAAGGGAAAGTCGACAAAAAAGTGCCGAAGGGTACGGCGCTGATACGTACGTCTGCTCCCTTTTTTGCTTGTTACACGAGGGGTATTTTGAAGCGAGGAAGCAAGGGGGGAACCTACCGCTTTTGACTCTTATCATCCGTTAAATGATGGCCCGTTGAGATTGAAACACTTGTACACGCCTCTTTTTGCGTATACATTATTTTTTCAAATCCTGAATCCATCGCAGGACACGGAAAAATCATCATTATTATCGTTATTGAAATGTCATTGTAAAATCATGGGTACCTAAGTAGTCCAATTACCGAGAGAACTTCGAGGTGCATCGGCTGCCCAAGGCATGTTCGGACAACTTGGCGTTTACGAAATTTCCCGCGTCAAGCGAGGGTTGCGATAACCAGCAACTCAAGTTAGTGCCAAAGCCTCTTCCGTAAATTAATTTGGAAGTCGATCGTCCTTGTAAGAGGAGTTATTGGCTCAAGCTGAAGATTGACCTCGTACCATGGGATGATTTTTCATTTAGAGTAGAATCTATCGTCCAGTATTTTCTCAAATTTCCTATATATTGTCGAAATCTAAGGAATCTTGCTTTCAAGGATATGGGGCATACTGTATTATTGCACGTGCGTATATTTATGTAAATACCAAAGATGTGTTAACGTGGTAATATTTCAAATGAATTTTTATATCACCTCCCAAGGTGTAATGATGGTAATGGTATTAGTTTTTAAAAGATCCCAGTTAATCGCTCAAACAGCTGCAAAAGGTCACTAAAAATGGCCCAACAAATGGTACATTTAATTGAAATGAGAGCGTAATATATAACTATAAAAGTTGAAACTCACGCGGAGCAAGGAAGAGAAAAAGATGAACGATGAAAAGATGATTTAAATAGTCATTAACCCCACATAAAGTACGCGGGCAAATGTGGTGCCACCGTTGCAGCCGGCACGAATCCAATTCATTAACGAGCGATAACAAATGCTCGAAAGAGAGGAAAAAAAAAAAAAAAAAAAAGTGGATAAACACTGGAGTATATATGGAAGTGCAATCGAGTTAAAATCCATTTAATCGCAACGAGTGGACGAGGGTGCCACAGCTACTTTCGGCTCACTTCACCGACGGAGGAGCCACTATGGTTAACGTGAAAACGAAACAGTTGCCGACAGAAGTGGAAGAGAAAAAGGGGGTGATTTTAACGCCAGTCATCGCCGGTGATCGCACTCTCTGCAGCTTGCTACTACGGATGACGTGGCTGCAGAATGACGCCGAGATTCCAGCCCTCGTTTGTTATTTGTCCCATTTCCGTCTTTTCATGCGAGGTATATTATATGTGTGCTTGATGGGTATACACATGGAAAGCCAAGGGTAAAAATGGTATGGATATCATTATGAACGCGTACGCGGAAAATTACACCGA
Organism: Copidosoma floridanum; assembly: GCF_000648655.2. The sequence goes on along the minus strand of NW_019379455.1, from coordinate 886,754 downwards.
GAGAGAAATCGGTACGTATACGCGAAACGCTCATGGCGATGGCTCAAAAAGAGAGCGCACTCTGCATGGTAATCGAACGAGCTCGACCAATGGGTCGTTCGATCCGATGAGCAGGAGAGGATACTGTTATACTCGTACATTCGTATGTTATCGACAGTTTGCCGACACGAAGTACAACTTCGGTGCCAATGCGGTACGCGTCAAATTGATTCTTTTTTGGGCAAATTGTGCCTTTACAGCTAGAGATTATGTTTAATACGCATTGCAAGGTAGAATAGCCAAAGAAAAAAGACCCTCCAGCTCGACTGTCGAGATTTCGATTAAGATTGAGATTCGGATCCAGTGGCCTTCGTTCGTTAGGGAGAAACGAGGACCTCGTGCCGCGCTTACGCTGTCGTCCCTTCGCCACGTCACGAAGGATGGCCGAGCGGGAGGGGAGAATTAACGCCCTGATAATGAAATGAAAACGTTTCATACGCCAAGCATACAGGCGAATACAAAGTGCGTCCGCGTCACGCTGTTGTCTCTTGCCCCTTGTATGCTAATGTAACGATGAAATGGTCCCAGAAAGATAACGAATGGTGCCATTTACCGATTAATCGCTCACAGAGGCTTTTCGCTCGCATATCCGACCTGATACTTTTTTTATTAGATATTGCTCTTGGGTTTATTTTCGTATGTTATATATTGTGGTATAATATCTTCTCTCTGCACTGCAGTCTATGGAAAAAGTTAATAACACGTGTACGATTTCGGTCTAATTAGGAATCCGGTTTGTTGCACTCGATGTATGGTACGGCCCTGTTAATTAAGGATAGCTGTGTCGTGTAAGCGTGCACCGTGAGTGTAATATGCAGGATATTTGTATTATACAGCATATCTGATTCCACGATAAAAGTATATACTATACGCAGTACCTACTCGTGAAACGTCGGTATTTTCATTATCAGTATCGGCATACTGCAAATAACATTTGATATTACTACGTTTACTCGCTTGATATCCAAACGTGGAGGTATGTATGCAATCTTCGGCAGGCAGATTCACTGGTAGATAGATAATGAATTTTCGAGCTTTTACAAAATCTCAGGAATTTCGTCGATGATGATTTTAGTAACTCGATATTTCCGGTTTTTGCAAATATGCTCCTGCAAATAATACTGATTTTTATGATTTACGTTTTAATATACACACATTAATAGTAATAAAATCCCCCAGTGAAGGTATCAGCAAAAATGTTACTGGTACATAATATGGCAAAATGTACAGTTTATGTTTTTATTAGGTCTTAATAAGGTAACTTTGTTATTATTTGTATTTTTTCGCCTTCGTATAATCATAAGTTTCTATATTCAGGCCCTGTTTCAGTATTTAAAAAATTTTTTTATTTATTTATTTATTATTATGCCTCTGAATGCGTGATTTTATTCTTCTACTTCGATTCATACTTGCAAGCCTAACTGGATATCATGCCTTAGCTTACATGCCTTGGTACCGTGTTATTTTAATTATAAATATGAATATTTATATTGGTACTTCTTTCTTTCTTATTCCATCTCTTTCTTATATTATTTGGTATGCCTTCATTTTCCCTCACTTCACATATCCAAGTTATTTTTCTTAATGTCGTTGTCTCCTCTTTTATTGCACTACCTCACTATCTCACTGTATTTCTAAATTAATTTATTCTGATCATCGATTTCTGTTAATTTTTTCCCAAATTATCGATACCATTTTTACGTTTTTCTTGCTGTATTTGTATCTGTGACCTACATTTCATTTGAATATTCAATTGCTATTATAAATACATAATTATTTATCTCCTCAGCACTGGCTTTCTCGTCAATAATAAACTGACTGATTATAATACCAAATTAATGTCGAGAGCACGACTTGATTTACAGATTTTAAATTTTTCAATATTCCGACGTGATGCTAATATCATATTGCAGGGTAACTAAAAAAGTGAATAAACGATATTAATAAAAATAATGTTAAAAATTTTATGGATCGAAAAACGTAAAAACATTGCAATAAACTGTACCACGTACTAGTACTACTTCCAAACTATTGTATTATTAGCGTACAATCCTAGTAATGGCATGGATATTTTATTAAAATGATTTTTTTCTCATGCTATATAACTTTTAACTTTGACTTTGTGAATACAACGGTAAAACGTTGATACATTACGTTGACATTTTAACTCACATAACAAGAGGTTCAATGGGGATGTATGACGGAATGTACAGCTTAAGATCATTACATTTATAGACGTAAATGGCAGAAAATCATGACATGTGTTGCTAATTTTGTATACCTTTCTGCAAGATTTTTAATATAAAAAACTGTCAGAAAAGGTATCACGCGTTTGAAATATCCGTCTGTTCAAAGGAGGTACGAGGATACTTTTAAAGCTCTCGAGTCCATAGGTATACGCAAAATACCCAATAACATTTTTCTAAGGCGCTGTAATTAAGTACTTTCTCTTGCGTAATACCCACTAGTTCTCATCGGCTCTTCTAGGCTTTTTTGGTTAAATACCCACTTCGAATGCAGAAGTAGCTCGCGTAGCTGGGAAGGGTACCTCGGGCGAAAGAAATTACGATCATAATCTCCGGCAATTTTGCAACGTCAAATCTTTTCGTTCTCCCAAATCCTACCTCGTTAAATTCCCATCCCCTTACCCCCTCACAACTATACATTTGTATCTCTTACTCTCTTTACTTTCGTTTCTTAAAAATGTTTGAAAAAAAAAAAATAGTAACATCGATAGCAAAGTATAAGATGATTGCAAGTATAAGCACCAGATTGAAAAACTTATGTGAACGCTATCGAAGAAAAATACAATGCAAAGCAGAGGTCTTGGGAGTCTTTGACTATCTAAAAGCTTTTCAGAGGGACGGAGATAAGAACAATTCAAGTTGTTAAACAAGAGACACCCATGCGTACGTGTGAAATTTACATATTATTGTCTTTCTGTACAGAAAGAATATAAATAAAAACACGTATAGGAGCAATCATGGGCCCAGAGAACCGACGGTCGATTTGGGGACATATTTTTTTAGCTACACGCGGCTTTTTTGTCGAATGGAAAACAAAAGTGGATGGAGGTGTGAAATTTGATATTATCGTTCTCGGACTGGTCGACTACACGAGCAGATAAAACACGCGGCCGAGGTATTGAGTTGATGGCGCTTTAAAAGCTCGCTGCTCCCGGGGTGCACACGATCTTTTTTTTCGAAAGGGAACTAAAGAGCTGAGCAAACTTAATTTGCGTGCGTGGAAGAGGAATTGCGTGTATACGAAAGTGTCGTCGAAGCGAGGGTGGATTTCATTTTTGGAAAGAGGAGTTTTTGTCTGGCTGGTGTGCGTATGCACGAATCGTGCGAGCATGCGATGGATCTATGGATCATTTGGTCTGTAAAATTTTTAAACATTGGCACGATGGGTTACTTTTGAAAAAAGGGTGATGCACGTGATTATCTTTTGTGAGAAAGCTTTGAAAAACGAGCCAAAATACTTTTATAAGTAAAAAATAAATAACAAAGCTGCGGACCAGTCTGACAACCCATTCTCACAATACGGGATCAGCCATCACATCTCTCACGCAAAGCATCAACAACGTAAATATCTCACACATGGTTCGTAACTATATCTGGCGAAGAGAAAGTCGGTCAAAACTGTATCGTTTGGTTGGATGAAAAATAGTCAATTAGTGAACACTCGAGTGTTATCTAGTACGACAAAAAAAAGAAAGAAGGACAAAAAGGGGTAAAGTTTTAGTTTGCTTTATCTACATCTGCTGCGGTTTATCTTCTTTTTCACGTACAAGTGTGTTGTCATCGTATTTAGAGGTGTTGGATTATTACGTGCACATAAAAGAAAAAAGGAACGGTAATTTTGCCACACAGCAGAACTAAAGAATAAAAAAGTGACAACTTGATTGGAGGTGAGAGCTTTGATCGATTGACAGGGTGTTTTTATAGGAAGGTCTGACAACCCACTCAATCTATCATCTACAAATTTTTACAAAAAAATGTTTTTAAAAACATTTGATATATTTATAATGATCATTTTATAAGAGTTTTGTAGTAACAAAGGACTATAATAATCCCTCGAAACCTGATTAAAACCAGGAATCGTCTGTTGTCAGCAACTAATGTGATAGAGCGTCCAAATTTTGGTGCATGAAGGTTTTTTTTTTTTTTATTTTTTTTTTATTGTGCGGAACTTTTAGCTCGGAAATTAGACCAAAATGTACAAAAATTGTTAATTAAGCTGATACCTTATCGAAGTGTTAACATGGTAATACTTGGAGATGCACACAATCTGACATCAACGGCTACATCCCAGAACCGATTTTTGGTTTTTAATACCAAGTAGCTTTGAAAAGTATATCTGTACCCCATAAGGATGACAATAACAAAGTTGCAATAATATTTTCCAAAATCAATACAAATGCACAATAATCGACGTGAACAAGCAAAAAAAACAGTTTAGCGCCATAGTTGGGACGGTCATTAAATTTCCATCGAAAGCTACCGAAGCCTCGCACACTTATACACCCAAACCCTCTCCGAGGAAAATGTCACCCCGTAGGGATAAGGTATACATATATACCCATACCGGTCAAACCCAGCCGGCTCGAGCACATCCATTGTGCGCGACCCTTCAACCCCCCCCCCCCAAAAAAAAAGTCAACGACAACTAAGTGAAGAGGTCGGTACACACATACACGTGTTCATTTTTTTCCACACACGCGTGCCCGCGTCTGGAAAATCCATGCTGTTTTTCTGTACACGTATATATACATAGGAGGGTGCACGAGAGAGATGAAAGAGCGACGGCTGATGGGTGCATGCGACCCCTCGTGTCGTTGAAAAATGAAGCCTACACTGGCAGTGGATATATACAGCGTTAAACGGTGATTCATACGGGTCTCTGATGACTGGCTCTGATGCACGAGCGCGCGTGTATCGGGGACCGGCTGCTTTCGCTGGTGATGCGAACGGGGGAAGGAAAAGCTGGTGCTTTTTTTTTCTCTCTCTCTCACGAAGCTCTCATTTGTTGTCTTTATCCTCCCAAGAGAGCGTTTGGCCTGGCGCTTTGAATTTATGAGGCTTAATTTGGGGGGTGAAATGTTTTTCGTTGACTCGACTTTTTATAGATTTACAAATTTCAGGGCTTACTATTGAAATTGTTTTGTCCACAGGGAAGAAGAAAAAAAAACTGTGGGCCAGAAGTGTGTACATGGGTATCCAAGACGCGAGCGCGTTTTAAAAATAAACGCAAAGTGCCCGTTAATTTTAACGGGAGATAAAAGAGCCGTCCGAGCGAGTCGAGGCTCCAAGTGCACGTACCTATATACTTACACGTACATGAAATTTCAATTACTCGCGTCTTTTCATTAAGCGCATCAATTTCGTCCCGTGCCTTTTCTCTTGCTCCCACGCGGCTTCACTAATGCCTCCCGTTACCCCCACCACTGGTGTTAAATTCTTAATAACGACTATTTTGAGAAAAACCACGATAACAATCAGCTCCTCGAAAGTCTCGAATGAAGCGAATACAACCTATTAATCCATCGATTTCGATTCAGTAGCGCGAGGATGTCGAATAAGAAAGGTCCCCACGTCCCCCCCCCCCCCTCTGCAATTGAACGGAATAAACTACTCCGGTCTGCCATTTACGCACTCAATAAATCCATCGACAGCAATCGTTCCTTTTGTCTCGGGGCTATATTTCTTCGCCGTCTGTACTCTGTGAAAGGGAGAATTTTTAAGACCCAGCAAAAGATCGTTAGCACGCGTCGCCGGACTGTATATATAATAAAGAGTGTCCCATCTTCTCTCCATTATGTGTTTTTTTCCCTCGCGCCTTTGCCGATTTTCCAGTCATGTATCTGTCCATCCCCTCGCTGTAAACGAGCCTTGACGACTCTCTCTCTCTCTCTCGCATCGGTGTATAATATACGTGTGTTAGGTGGTGGAAATTTTGTGGTGAAACGCAGGAAAATATGTGTGAGCGGCTCGTGGTCGAGGCCTTTCAGATCCGAAGCCGCGATAAATGCTTTTCTTCCCTCCACGACGCCCATTCTTTTTCTTTCTACGTTTTGGCCTTCCCGTTTACGCCCTCCCCGTCGCTGCCGGAGCCCAACTGTGCTCCCTCCTGCTTTGCTGATATTCCATTATTATCTCACGCATAGTCTCTTTCACGGCTGCGACTTTGAAAAAATGATATAATTTTTTTCTCCAAAATGAGAGGGGAAAGCGGGATAGAGGGCATGAAAAAACTGACGTTAGCATTTTTTTTTTTTTTTTTTTTCACAACAATTAAACATTTTGTGTCAATGTGCTGTAACAACCTCCAGGATTGCTGAAAAGTTTGATGCTTTTTGGATTTTTCGTGAGCAAAAAAAAGAAAAGTGATAGGTTGTGGTATCGTTTTGTTTACTTATTTTTTATTTTATTGATGAATAACGATCAATAAATTTTTTTTAATACTACATAAACACAATTTTGTGTCTAACCAAACCATTATTTACATACGGTGCCTAAAACAAGACACTTTCCAATTTTTTGCATGCTCTTTACTTCAAAAGCATTTTGGGGTAACGTTTGGGGTCATACAAAAGTCTCAATTAAAATTCAAGACTTAGTTATAGATAAGGTTGTCTATGCACGAGAACGACCACCAAGACGCAGATAACTAAGGCAACGCTCTCTAAGTAATGTTCTAGCCAATAAATACAGGGTTATTTTCGCAGATAAATGCCTACTCTTTAGAAAATATCCCTTACCAAATTCGCTATCCATTTTATGATTTTTTAAAGATAAAAAGTTTTATTGTGGAAATAGAGGCTAATATTGCGTTGACATGCTCACCAAAAAGTTATCCCTAAAGATCTATAAAGGGGACTTTTTGCAACGAAAAATCGTCTCGTTAAAAAATAATTCTGAAAAAATAAAAATTCCCCCTCGTAATTTAATAAACGATTCCAGAGCCACCAGCACAGCCGCACTCAATAAATCATAATACCCCCGATCGCACAAAGCCTAGGAGTTGAAAAAAAAAAGTTTCCGCGTCCCAAGCTTTTCCGATCAATGCATCGCCACCACCCCCAACCCTCCTAGTGTCCGTCCACGTTACCGCCCAAAACCACCTACGCATGTTTCGTTCAGGGGGTATACAAGAGTGCCCGTAAATTTTCGCCGAGCAATCGGTGCGAGATAAATCCTCGAGTCTCATCCCTATATGCATGACCCAACCGCCCGAAATTCTACGCGTGCGACGGCACACACGATAAGGATCGTTGGTGCAATCCAAAAATATTATATATGTATGCTACATATGTACGCGTGCACGTATTTTTTTCTTTTTTTTTTAGGAATATGAGCGTTTCATGGGGTAAAGAGGATGGTTTTCCTTTGAAATGAGTTAATCATCGAGATTGCCATTTTTTCCCCAATTTCCAACAAGTCCCAACTTTGAACTTAAATCTCTGTGCCCACGCGCGTTGAACAATCCAATTTCTCCCATTTAAAAATATTTAGAACTCGCGATAGATTTCGCTCAAGAATATTTCCGAGGGAGCAGGATAACTCTGAGCAACGATTGAACACACGGAAGTGCAACGCGCGGGGTATCTTTGTTTGGTAAAAAACACCGCAGGCATAAGCTTCTAAAAAGCCATCGGAGGGCCAACAATCGCGATTGGGGATCCCCTGTGAAAGCGTGTCATTGTGCGCGTAAAACCAAGAGAGCTATCTTCATCGGAGCGCGACAACCAGTGCGGTGGAGTGTCCGAGATGCCCACCCCTCGATAAGAAAACCAAAGCAACTGCAGCCCCGACTGCCAGATGCCAGCCTCGGCTTTCAAGCCCGTAATACCGCGCGGAATTTCGCCATCGCTCCATTGTCCCCCCGTGCAGGTATACGCCTCTCTTGTTACACCGGGACCAAAGGAGAGCTGGAAAAACACGCCAGGGGTGAGATCGTGTGCCTGGAAGCTGAGGGGATGTGTATACATTATGAATGAAGAAAAAAAAAAAAAAAGAAAAAGGTCGCACCTGCGGCTGCACGAGGAGCCAGAAGCATTAGTCGTCGGCCTATACGCTTTTTGCAGGTTATTCTTGTAGGCACAGCCACTTTTGTTGGGTGAATTTGTGTTTGTCCGTCTTTTTCAAAAGCATTTTCGAAAATCTCGTCTCGTCAGTGATGCAGGAGTTTGTGCGAGCGTGTGTTTAGCGAGAGAGTCAACAGTTTTTTTTTTGGGGGGGGGGGATACTTGAGATCAAGTCTACTCTTTACAATATTTTTTTTTCTCCTTATTATCTGTATGTTTTTTGAGGACAATGAATTACCAATCATAATTATAGTCTCTCTTATAGTATAATATTGATGTAAGTTTATGCATATGTGAGCCCCACGTGTTCGGTAATCTATGGCATTTATGAAAAATTGACCAAAGAGATATTCAACTGTACAGCTCGTAACTAGTGATCTTATAAAAGTATGGAAAAACAGTTTCAAATTGGAAAACAATGCATAGTTTCATGGGAGAGAACTGTACAAGTTGTCAGGCAAGTCTTCCTGGTTTTCATCTTTGAAGCTTTTAATGTCCTGGGTCGCCGATGAACGTAGCAATTTATTTATGTAAATTCAGTTTATTTTGGCACTTAACTTTGTACGTCAGATCAACATTTGGAAAAAAGGTGTAACCTGCTCGGACTTGCGTTGCTTGCGAAGCGTGCCAGTATTTCCACTGAAAACCAACCGCGTGACAAAGATTTTGTCACCTCCAGCCCGAAGCATCGGGGCATAAAAAGAAAGAGGACGAGAAATATCCCACAGCGGTCGCATTCCGGCGTTTCTTTTTTCGTCGTCCTTTGCTCGTTCTTTGGGGCATTTAGCTAAATAATCACGCGTGTGCGAGCTCGACTAGTGTAGGTAGTGGTGGACCACCGGTGTCCTCTCTGGAAATGCCAACGACGACTCCTTTTTTTCTCCCCCCCCCCATGCTTTGTTGGGCTCTTTCCTGGTTTCTTTTTCCTCTCTCGCTCTTTCCGGGGTTTCGCCTTGATTTTTCCCAATTTTACGAAAACGCCCAGCCGTTATTCTACCCGCTTTGGGTTACTCTTTGGTTTCTAAATTTCATGCTGTTGCATGTGAATAAATCGTAACTGATTATTCGGCAACCCCTTTGCACCCCACGATCCGAGAACAACTTTATAAATCTTGAATTTGCCGAATATGATTGCATAGAAACAATAAAAGCCACGCTATGAGGATATACTCACGAAAAACCTCGAATCCTAATGTAAAAGTATAGACAAACATTATATATTTATACTCCCGTACAAAGTTAACCAGGTTCTTTGCCGTGTGGCCTATACTGCATTATAATTAAAAAAAAGGCGTAGCAGGCGCATATACGCAAGAGGCGCAGTTCGAGAGTTTTCTTGTGCAGCTTATGGCGCGAGAGCCTGGAGGGAAATTAAACCGGCGTTACGCAGCCGCCCGCGATCGTAAGTTACGGCGCACACGTTTCTCGTTTGCATTATGCACTTGCACTTGCGCGTATAAGGTCCTCTTCCTTCCTTCCTTCCTTCCTTCCCTCCCACCTTGTACTTCCTGCTGCTATGCTCTGTACTGCGGGTATAAATGTGCACGTACGATCGATAGGTATGCGTATATGTATGGTAATGAGTGCGTAGGTTAAATGGCAAAGTGTGTGCACATATACGTATGGGCACGTGTACACCTATATAAATTCAATGCAACTACAGCTTACAGCCGATGGTGTTCTCAGAGTCACTTGGCTCCCTATAAGGGTAGGTTTGTGTTTTGGGAGGATGACAATCGTCCTTGGTTGGATTTTAAAAGTTTTGTGATGGTTTTTTTAATCAACACAAATACTTACATTGCCTCTTAACCCTTTGAATTTGCGCTGAAGTATCATAAAATTCGAAGGAAATATCGGTATGGCCTTAGAAAATAATAGAGAGGAAGCCTAAAGTTGTGTGCTTTCAAAGTGCGGGTGAATACGTGACGTATACGGTACGTGTATAATATGTATATGCGCTCTTATATCAAAAATTCAATTTGATACAACGAGGCGAAAGTTCGAGGTTTAGTATAGGGTTTTGGTTATCCTCGTCTTCTTCAATTTTGCCAAAACGCATTAAATTAAACTTTGAAATTGAGTCTTTCGGCGAAACAAGCTCACCAACTTTCGCCTTGTCTGACGTATTTGATGTGCTGTTTGAAACATACCGTGCATAGTCCGCAAACAGTACTTTTAGGGTACGATGTTAATGTATAAAGAAAATTTCACGTATATAGTCCGATTCTTTGTAATGAACGTCGAGTATCCGTTTTGCCGTACGATTCTTGTCTTCTCCCTACTTTTTAAATACTGTTGGTGACTTACCGATATCAGAATCGTTTATTGATTTTTCCAAATATGTAGTCCAAAATCTAATAAACGAATGGACTAACAAAAGACTCCATAGTCATGAAATGAAAGCAAAAAATTCATGCAAGCAAGTACAGTTTCTTTTATACACAAGCACCTAGCGCGGATTAAATTGATTTTCAACGCTTGCTCGCGAACGACGGGGATGCACATTGAGAAATTGAAATCCAGCTCGTACAAGCATCAGCCTTTGGCGTTCCGTGAGTATTGACCTCTTTTCCCGTACACACTCTTCCACGGAAGGCTTTTGCATTCGGAAAGAATGCGTCTCAAATTGTCGAGGCACCGGAGAATATATGAATCCTCGTCTCCCCCTCGTTTTCTTCTTTTTTTTCCTTCCCCCCATTTCTTTGTATCTCCTCGCGAAGCGCAAATTCGACTCCCTGCCGTATAGGATTGGATTTTGCATTCCTCCGCGGTGGATATAAAAGTGGAGGAGAGGATCGGCTTATTTTTTTCTCCTGCAATTCACGAAATATTTTCGTCTACTAGACTTTGCTTTTGATGCTTTTGGGATACGTTTCAAGCTGAGTTGACCTCTACCTCAAGCGTCTTTGACACTTGGAAAGGGTTTTTTTCGAAAGGAGCCAAGGTAGACGTTCTTCGCTTTGTCGGAGTATACATGGATGGCTTGTTGAGGAAATGCCACGGACTCGGATATGCTCGTATGATGTACGTGCACATGTATGTCTATGGACATCGTTGAGCCAGGATGAAGATTTGCAGTTTCTCAAAATAATTTGGGGAAATTCTTATCCACTCAGCGATGGGAAGTTATTGTTTCAATTTTTTGTTTTTATTTTTCCCTAATTTTTCGATACTTTGGATGCAATGATCAATCTCACAATGCTATCAAACAAAGTAAGCATTCAGATCCTCCTGATCTTGCCAAGTATTTACTCGAAACCTTGTAATCTTAAGACAATAGCTGTATACGGTTTTTCTAAAATTGCAAAATAAGTATATTTTCGTCACCCTAATATCATCTACTTTATCTTGCACTCTAGGTGAAAGTAGTTATAAGAATCAGTGATTGGACAAAAATTTCTCGGTTATGTATTTTATTCGCAAAAATATCGATCTTTCATCGTTTTTTGCTGGTCTTATTAGAATAATATGCTGGAGATTCCTCTAAAGACAATCAACAAATCCATCAATTTAGTTGTCCTAAACCATTATTTCAGTCTACTCCCTAGTTTCTCTATACTTGCATTTTTTTTTGTTAAATCAATGCTCACTTATTATTGATACACCGAGTTCTTATAAATTCGCAAAAATGTAAAGTTTTTTTCATCTGCGTACTTGTACTTTAGAAAGACCTTTGACGAGGTCAGCTGGGACTGAAGGAACGTAAGTACCTTTGTGAGTTAAATATGTGCTCTATTTAGTTTGAAAAAAGATTTTGTTGCAATTGTTTATAATATTATAGGTGTAAATTTGTTCACCAATTTTTCGGGAGAGCACTAGAGAGGAATGCAGAGTTTGTATGAAAAAAAGTTGCGGGGGAATCAAAAGAGCCCCACAGAAATCTCGACGATGGACTCTGGTAGGTTTGTAGAGAGACAAGAAGCTGCAGCTACTCTACAAACCATATAATCTGCACGTATACATAGATGTATACATCTGCTTCTCTCCTTTCGGCTACACCATCGTTTTCGTTGAGGCGAGGATCCACAAAAGGGAAGAGAGGAGGGAGAGACGGTGCACTCGTCGGCGTTTTCTTTGTCAGGGGCTTAAGTCTCTCGCTCCGAAGAAAAAGACGGCGAAGAAGGAAAGGTCGCTAAATACAAAAAAAAAAACACGAGTAAAATTTTCTCTCGCACAAACACACACACACACACACACACAAATGTGAATGTCAAAAAAAAAGTGGCCACTTTGACCGGTGACGGCTTTGACGGTCTGTGAATGAAATAATTCACTCGTGCGTGTTGGAGCCACCCTGTATATACATGCGTGCAAGCGAGATCCTCTTACAACCAATCCCCGAACTCGCGTTAAGACCTCTGCCGTGTAACAGGAACCAAAGAAGAAAGAGATGAGATTGGAAAATGAGGTTTCTATTTTTAAGTTTGTATTTGAGACTCGAAAAATCCTGTATCACGATGGTGAAGATTTTAGTATTATTTGTAGAGGCTTTTTTTTCTATTGTCATACAGAAGGTAATGATTTATTCAAAAAAAGGCTCTTAATTGATCCACAACATGATCCACTCGTAGGACTCGGCAGAACGACGTAAAACTACCGAAATAAAATAATTTGGAATTTAAGACGAGGATTCTTTCTCAATCATTCACGACAATGTATTTCCACACACGATACTAATTACTAGTATAACAACAGTCCAATGATGGAAAAAAAAAAAAAGAAAATAGCATCTGCAAAACATTTGCCAGAAAATACGCAATCGTGGCTAAAGTACTGAACATAAGAAACTTTCCGGTAAGTTACAAGATAAAAATCTTTGTGAAGTAAAAAGAAGGCAATTGACACATAGTACGATGGGGTGAAGAGCTAAAGAGAGACAGACGTGTATACACATATTATATAAATGGTTGTAAACACTCGGAGTTGTGGTGCAGTGCGCAGGATATGTTTATTTGTAAATGCAAAAAGAGGAAGGACGTTTAATCCAAAAGACGATCCTCTCGCTCTGATTTGATCTGCCACTTGTTCCTCTTCCCTTGACTTTTTTCGCCCTCCTCTGACACATGCAGTACATGCATGTGCCTCTTTTGTACTTTCCTCTGCAGGAGCTATATATAGTTCCTTGCGAGAACGAGTGAGTTGAGGGGGAGGAAGGGCGTGCAGGTACGTGCTCAGGTAATCCGGTTGGCCCGGGAGGAAACTCATTCTTCTCTTGCTGAAGGGGCCGGAGCGAGAGGATTTGGCTGGATGTGTTTGCCGGTTGGTTGACGAAAAACTGAGAAATTGGGTAAAGGAGTGTAAGCCTGTTCCTGGCACTGCAAAGCCGCAATAACCTAGCCGAGCTGCCGTTATAGCGCTGCTTGGATAGGTTTCTCCTTCGCTTGTATATACACGTGTATAGGTACATGTAGTCTCTGTTATTTGTATTGGATGAAGTTTCCCCCCCCCCTTTTTTTTTCCTTTACCACGAAATAATGCGAGGAAAACAATAAAGAAATCAATTGAAAATCCAAGTGAGAAGTTCACTTTTACGTAGAATCATCCCTCCATTCCACTAACCCGGATAAAGGACACTCGTATTGGCGCATGAAATAATCCATCGCGTGTTTATGCAAATGCACTCCAAAAATCTTATTCATTCGGTTCGCGGGGTGGCTCTATTTTTTTCCTCCCAAAAACTGTACACGAGAAGAAAAAAAAAAAAAAAATAGTGCAGTAGCAGCCATTCTCCGAATTGATTACATGCAATGTAAAACAAAGCATCGAAGACAGTCGTACAGTCCTAATTTGGACGCAGCAGAGTTACAGAAGCAACTGTGTATGCATGGGGTTACACAATCTTGTTGATCGTGCAATTAAAGCGAATTAAGGGAGCGTAACTCCCGGGAAGGGAGACGTTGTCCTCAATTAGTGTTGCGATGAAGGAACAACGCCCACTGCACGTTCATGTGTTTCTCACCTAATGAAACGCATACACGTTACATTTACGGAGAAAAATAAAATTTTAATGATTATAATTACCCACTACTGTGCTCCAGGTCTGACTTTAAGGACAGAAAAAAAAACATATATACTGTCCTGCACTCACTCGCGTAGCAATGTATGTTGTATACTCTTTAACCATAAGGTATGATTTTTTTTTGTGTTTCAGGTAAGCAGGACCCAACATGATGTCGTAAAGTACCTTTTGTGACCTTTGAACTGTCCCTCCGAATGCTCGTAAGTACATCTATTCAAGCACCCATCGTATACCTATCCATTGATCTTCCTCGTTGATTCTCGGAAATGAAAATCGGGTGTTATCTTAATTGCCAAATGAAAAGCCTCTCCTGCAAGCCCTTTCGAAAAAACAAAAACCGCCAGCAACGTCCACTCAACTGACGCCCAGGGACGATAAGCACGTATTATTTAGTGCATCAGGTCAGGATGAATCGCACCTCTGTCTCGTCTGTATATACATACAGTTTTGCTTTGGAGCATAGCGCGGAGCACGATCGCGATAACCCGAGCTAGAGAGAAGAGGCAGTCGGAAATATCAGTGCCAGTCTGAATTAGAGCTGCAAATTGCAGTTGCACACCGGTGTATATTTATACACCTCTTGTATATGCAGCGAAAGGGTGCTGTTGTATAATAGGTGAGATACAGTGGCCGATGAATATACCGAAATTAGTATCCCTCCCGTGAAGTTTGCGGAGGTGCGAAGACTAGCTTGTATAGGGTACAGATCGGGTGACAGAGAGGGTGGTGATCTGTACGACTCTGGAGTTTATTTTTAGAGATGTCGGTTTGAAGCTGAAAAAAAGTGTCTTCTAGGTTATTAGTGGCCATGCACCTGCTTTAATCGACTTTACTTTAATGAGGTGCCAATCAACAGAGCTTTTGGGAAGGAAGTCGATTGACCTACTGGTCAGAAGTGACTTAACGTGGAATTAATTTTAACTGCATTGTTTATTTCACTTTTGATTGATTCTGAGATCTTTGAATCATTTGATTGAATCGAACTGATTTTGCATCAGCTGTGCAGATAAAATGATCCTCATACAAAACGATTCCCGTACGGATCAAACAGAATCTCCAATTGTATCCACAAAAAACGATGTCAAAATTACTTTTTCGTAGGCATAGAGTGATCCAGATTAATTTTCATGTCAACCGTGTGCTTAATCGTTATTATTCTTATAGTTTACTTCATAGCTGTCACTTTCGGATAATGGCACATCCTGATTTCTACATGTACTCACGTGGCTTGAACTGCTAAAAAGAATCGAAATGGAAGTAAGTTTTTTTTGTATCCAATATACAAGGTAATAATTTATGCTGAAAAGAGAAAAAAAATTTATATAAGTAAACAGGCCAATATATTTACACTAGTGTTGAAGCGAGCCATTTTCCCTGGCACTTTATTAAAAAAACAAAAAAAAAAACAAAAAAAATCCACTCGTCGGCTCAGCCAGTTCTGAAATCGAATCAGCGCGCGAACAAGAAAAAGAAACACAAAGCAAGAGCAGATAGTTCTTAATTGAGCGCACTGCTGCAACACACAGCAGCATCAGTTGGTTATATAGGTACGGCATATATCCCGAAATCGAATTAGTGCTGGTACGCAACGGCCGCGAATTGAGCATACATTTAGTCAGTCGGCCGAAATAGGCTCCATATGCCACTTGCTACGTACCCAACGAACCAGTGAGCACACTTTACTTTTTTTTCTCTTCGTCGACACATCTGGGCTGTATTTTTCTGTATATACGTGTACGAAAGATAAGAGGAAAGGGGTGAATGCTATATGGAGTGTTCGAAGAAGACACCGGAAGTAACTTTTTTTTTTTTTATAGCTACTCAATGGTTTTTTTCAAAAGTAAGGTCTAGTTCTTGTACACGTGGGAAGTAAAGAGACGCACACATCATTTGCAAAATCCTACAGTGTGTGATTGAAAGTGCATAGTTTGGTCACAAAATTAAAAAATTTACAAAAGACACCAGCTCCCCATTGATACTTTTAGCATATCAGACAAATATTATTAATGGATCAGTTTGAGCGGTCACTACTAGGAGATCTCAATTACTGCTAATGTATCGGACACTCGCACTTTACTTCGATCGGTTCGGTGTACAATATCAGGATGATAAAAAATAATTTTAAGGACAAAATAATATTTACTGTAAGCCGTTTGTCTGTATTATTTTGCCATGTCATCGGTAAATTAAAATTGGTACAATAATTATGTTAAAAAACAAAAACTCTTGGTCCATTTTACCTTCTTCATAGGGTACGAGGCTGGGCTATGCTTCACAATATACATCAACGGCGTGAGTAATCTGCGTTTGGCATCCCAAATGTAAAGTTAACATCAAGCAAACCGGCTACGCAAGACAAACTACTTATGGCCTTAAAACAAAATCGTAATTGTACGAAGTATATTTGTGCAGTACACTGTGCAGAGTGAGCATTATCCTTCGACTTCGCGCCCCAGTGAACTCGAACGGGGCTCGGTAATAAAGTGCGCAGTAGTGGCGAGAGGGGAGATATCGAAAATTGGCCCTGACTAATGCAGTTGACAGTGTGTACCGTAACACGAGAAGATGTACCATATAAATGTATAGCTGGCTGTGTAGGCCTGCCGTGCCCATTATACTTACCATGTGTGATACAATACAATTGCAAGAGGGACAATGAAAACGAAAGAAGCGCCGAAAAGCACTTGATGGATTGCAACTGATAATTTACCGGATGGGAAGACCAACTGCCGAATGAAACTAACAGCAAATTGCTCGTAGTGGCGATGATTAACTTTAGTTTTGCACATTGAAATTAAAAAAATTCACATTAGGTAATACAACTTCACTTTGAATTAATACGTGAATATAGTTATATGTTACCTTCTAAAGAGTAAAATATTTAAATCCAACCCGTGCGTTCAAAACTCACAAAAAAGTTTCAACTTGGTGAGGAATAGTTGACATTTTTTTTCAAGACATTCAAGAATATTCGATAATCGAAAAAAAAATGTTACGTTCCTATAAGGGTGAGCCAATGAAAAACCTTGATTTTCAAACAATTTCCCACTGAAAACAAAAATCATATAGATACAAACTCATCATGCACCATATCAAAAACACGATAGTCTTAAAGAGAGAAAAAAAAAGGGGGGGGGGGAGAATAGAGAAGAGGAATTATTCCACACGGTCGTAATATCGTCCGACCGAACGCGCGTCGAGGAGAAGAGACAATAACGCGCGTTTAACACACAAAGGAAGAGAGAGAGAGAGAGAGCCCGAAGCGCAGTCAAGTACTATCATATATACCGTTGCCATTGTCGCGCCAACATAAAACGGCGCGCACGCAGATGTGTCTCGTCGTCTCCCTCCCTCCCTCCGTGTTTTTGTTCTGTTTCTTCTTCCAGACATCCAGACATGCGTACATTGCACGTACGTAACATCGAAAAAAAAAAAAAAAGAGAGAGAGAACTGGACTTGTTCAAGTGGTGACTTATATATATATGTATACAGCCAAGCTGAGCGAGAAGATGCGATTAAATCCACACGTGCGTGTATGTCGATGGCTTTCTCTGCTTGTGTAATCCTCCGTGCTAGTTTCATTTCAATGCAAACAGTCGTCAAAAGAAGAGGAGCGGTTTTACCAATATATTCGTATGACAGCTATGCCCCTTTTTGGCAAACAAACACTTTGTACGCAGATGATGCTTGTAAATAAATGTGGTCCAGCTATTAGCACCTTCCTCAAATATACACAATGCTGCATACGTAAGAAGGATCTATGGTAATCAAATTTTTGGATTCCCTAGGTCGAATTCAATATTAAATTACTCTATTTATGTAACTCGTGCAATTTGTGCAACATGATTTATCAACACTGAAATAACTGAGTAGTATTATACATCATACATTGATCACAAAACCTGATCAAGCTCTCCCTTAGAGTGAGAGTACTTGTTAACACGGGGCTTTTCTGATTGAGCTTTTACGAGGAAGAGTGGGAGTATGAACACAATGTTTTTCCTAGTCTAGTTCCACCATTGTCTTTGGAAACCTGATTTGTCAATCATCTCGTACAACCATTGCATAGTGTTACATTGTATACGTTGTTTCCCTGAGAAGATGGTAACAATAATCTCTTTGGCGCTTTTGAAGGGAGCCAAGTACACCTACCTCATCCCCAACAAGGAAGAGCGAAAAAAAAAGAAAAAAAAAAAAAAAAGAAAGAGTTACAGCCTCTGTTCTGTAAACCTCAATTTCCTCGTGTGTTGTACCCATCAGCCTCTCGCTGAGAGAGCAATATAAACTTTTATCCCTTCGAGCTCGGAATTTTATGATAATGGGGAATGCGGCCGGAACGGCGGCAGTCGATTTTCCAAGCCAACCGCTCCGCGCGACGTATACGATTATTACACTCACACGCGCTTTTCTCAATTACTCGCCGATGAATTGCCCCGCCGTGATATTATACTCAAATACGTATATAGTATGGAGAGCCAGCAAGTGAAGCTACGCGAGATGTGGAAAAGTGGATGGGGCTTTTCGAAGGGAGGTTCTCTCTCGTGTCGGGTGGAGTGCCGTTATTGTTTACTTCGCACCCGAAGCGCACCTGCAAAACTTCAAATCGGTGAGTCGGGGCGGAAAAGCGGGAGGAAACGCGAAATAATCCGCACCAGCGCCTCCTTTTCCTTTCCGTGAATTTTTTCGATCGTGTTGTTACAGCGAGGCAAAATGTACAGGTACGTCCTGGAGATATGTGTATGCGAACGGTTGGATGGATGGAGGGCGTAAAATGCCCTAAAAAGAGAGGGCACGCGGGTGTGTGTGTGTGTGTGTACGGAACCGAGTCGGGCGTAAAGGAAAATGAACACGATCCGGCGCTATTTGTGTGTTGGTACTGGAAAAAGGACGGATCGTCGCGTTTTGGAAAATTGTTTCCACCAACAGTGCTGTTGCACACAGTTAAATGATCTTTCTACCCTTGTACATACATATTATACGGTTTTTAGTATTGTTAAAAGATTTTTCTTTTATCTGTGTTTGTTTCTATCGAATGTTTGGGTTATCAACGTGAACGACACTTTTTTTATTTTTAAATCTGACTTTGTTTTCTTGCAAGTTGACTGTTTCGATGCTATTTGTGTGATTGAATTAGGCGAGTACACGTACTTGGTGATTAGTAGATCTTACTCTTGTCAATGTTTATATAACCTTGATTAAAAAAAAAAAAAAAAATGATAAATTTGGATGATTTGCTGAAATTTTTTTGTTTTTCGACAATCAAAACAATCGGGTGTTCTGCTAGTGATACAGAATACGTTTAACTACATGAAAGAATTTTTGGGTTCGTTTAGTGTCATGGGTTTGTCTTAAATTGTATTTGTTTTGCTTAATCTTTTTACTATCGTCAAAAATTCACAGAAATAAAGTGGTTCTCTTATTTCTTGAAACTGTAGAAACTTTTAATTAAAAATCACAGGAATCTGTGTGATACTGTAAATTAAAAAATATGAAAAAGCTTATTCATTTTGTGTTAACGAATTTTATATCGTACCCGAAGTTATTCTTAAGATTAAAATGTTTGTCTCATAGACTTGCCTCAAAAATTTTGTTTTTATTTCAGATAACTAAGAAATTTAGTTTCTTGTGATATTGCCTATTTAGATATTATCCTAATAAAATGATTATTCTAATTTTTTTTTTTTTTAAGGCCTGCACCTATGTACGTACGTATATTCCACCACATTTTATTTTTTCTTAGCCTCTCTGTGATCGGACAAATTCTGTGACTACACAGGCTATGGATGTTGGCTCGTCATCCGTTGTGAACGTATTTCGAGAACAGATGAACGAATGTTAAAAAAATCCCATAGCGCAACCAGTCCCCCTTGCTCTGGGAGTTTTTTTTTCGTCCTCTTGATAGTTTCAGTATATACGCATGGAAAAAAAATTATCCCGCCATCTGTAGCATTTTTTTTGTCCACGCGTTGTACTGAGTCCAAACAGTAGTAAACAGTATGTAGAGAAAAAGACTCTTCTATTTGGATTGTGCTTCAACATCAATTATCTCCAGAAATTACGTAGCCATTAGGTATTAAATATTTTGACTCTGGATGATAGTCGACACGTTTAAGAAAATATTCTCCAAATACAATTTTAAACTGCAATCATTTTATGTTTAAAGAAAAAAAAAAAAAAAGGTTGCCAACAAATTTATTTTTACCACATTATGACGTTGGATTGATACAGTGTTGAAAAAAGATGTAAGTACGACACGTACTGCACGCATCGATCAAACTTCCATCTCATGCGTTATGCACTTCCCCGGCGGTCCCGGGGCAGCAACAATCTCCCCGGGCTGTTCTTTTCTTTCGTACAATACACGTTTTCGCAGCCACGGCGGGCTTCGTTTTTCCGATTTTGATTTTACACGACCCGCGGGAGTTCTCGCACGCCGGAGCAAAAAGGATCGATGCACGGGAAATATTTGAGAGAACATTTTTCTCATCTCATGCAACACGTTTTTTTTTCCCTTCTTTTTTCGTGTTCATCTTTCTGGAAACGAAGTATGAACGTGAATGTACTTCGTTAGAGACCTTCATTTGCCACAGATAATTGTGAATCGACGATTGTACGTGATTGGTGTGAAGTGATCCATCGTGTGGTACAGAGATTTATTATTATCATTATTTATTATGAACATGTATTGTGATTTATTATTATTATTATTTATACTTATTATTAACGGTGCCTAGGCTAAACAAAGGGTCAAGTTTTTCAAGGGTTTTCCTAAATTAAATTGAAAGGAAAAAAAATTCTCTTTTCACAGTAACATAAAAATTTTACATTCGATTTTTATCATTGTTTTATCATTGGATTCACAATAAACATAGCAATTCAACTTACAATCCATCATCGTATTAATGCATGTATAATCTCGAACCAAATGGATATACAGCATCATAATAAAATAAAATTTTGTAAGAAATTTGTCGCAAAAAATTTTGAAGTTGATCAACGAAATTCTTACCCAAGTAATGTTATTATTTTCAGTTAAAATAACAAACGAGGGATCAATCGTACGTCAAAGCCCAACTCTTTCTACATGTGTAAGTAACCACCTTGCGGCCACCAAACAAATACCTGTATTATTTATAGGAAAATGATGTTGCGAGAATCAGGACGAGCAAGCAATAGACTACAGGAACTTTGGTTTATTTTAGCTCCCTTCGGCTACACATACACACACACACACACACACATACCACTGGGTAATTCTGTTGCCGAATAAGCACAAAATTTATATGCAGCGCGCCACCGCCGCAGCACCCGGCAGACTTAGCCCGGATATCACTAATTATCAACTGCATTATTCATAAGGCTTACATCCTAAAATGGGTGTTAAGGGAGAACGAGAGGGGACTTTGCAAGTTCCAAAAGTACGTCAGATCAGTGGGAATTGCAACGGGGGGAGGGTTTACTTTTTGCATCCCCTTTAACATTTCATGATAATGATGCGTAGCATTGGATTCCGTGCATCCCAAAAAAAAAAAAAAAAAATTACTCGTCCCAGTGGAGTGGCGCGTACAAAACCGTGCATTTATAGCCTTCCTTCCTTTCTCCAAGGAAATTCACGCAGGGATACCCATGTATACTTCCCGATGGCAGTGCACTGCATCCTATCACTGTGCAACCGAACGAACGGAGGCTGCGAGTTCGCGTAACAGCCGAGCGAGCGCGAAATTCTTATTCCCCGTGTTTTCCACACTCCCGTACTGCCACTGCACTAGTCTCGAGGAATTTCGGCTTTTCCGTATACACTTCCACTGGTATTGTACTCCACGTGTACGTATATGTATAGGTGGGGCTTCGTGCACGCAAGCAATGTCTTTTGAACGTATATGCATCCTGCATGTACCTGCGTGATATATTTTAATTTAAATTTTATAAAAAAAAATAATAAAAATATGCGTCTAAAAGAAGACGCAGGGATAACAAGTGTTGTATGATCTTGTATATGATATGATTTTTTCAATCAATTACAAAACAGTAACGTATGCACAGTACCGGTGATGGTTGAAGAAATCGCTAAGAGGATGGGCGAGAGACAGTGCTGATTAATGAACAAGGAAATAGAATAAACATGCAGGTGGCCCAAGAGAACTTTATTGTGTGGTATCGTGTAGCCGAGCTGGAGAAAGGATGGGCCGCGTGTGGAGGCGAAAGAAAGTAAAGCGTCAGTGGCAGAGCAAGGTATCGACGCTTGGCACGTGTTTCGAATTTTCAAGGAGCCGAGAAAGAGAGAGAGAGGCTTGGAAAAGTGGGCTGCTACGTGTACTTTGCATTCCTTAGTTTTTTTTTTTTTTTTTTTTTTTTTTTTGAGAAGAAAATGTGTCGTTTTGTTCTGGAAGGGAGGAAAAAAAAGTACGTAGTTGTTTCAGCGTTTGGACGCCCGCATTATCTTTTTGCCGATTTTTTGCAAAGTTTATACGTGTACGTATAGGTACCTGCCTAAGTGAAAGAGCGGGGGAGAGGAGGGGGTGAACGTACGGTATTGCATATCGACGACTCGAGAAAGAGGAAGCAAAATAGAAATGGAGAACGGAACTTTGCGTGCTTTATTTGTTTTCTCCCTCGCCCCCCCCTCCCCACCCACAACTGTACAACTATGTATTATATGTGCACGAGCTTGACGTGACGTTATTCCGTACTTGTAAAAGTGGTGGGTTCAGTGTACATATAAAACTCTTTGGTTATTGTAGTCTAAGAGGAGGTAGTTCGAGGAAAGATTGGATTGATAAGGGTGAAACTGGGTGAGGCAATTGAAAAGTATATTACGTTGAGAAAGTGGAATTCAAAATTTTTTCTTTCCGTGTTTTCATTGATTATCTGAGAGTTTTTTGATGCACCTATATGCAGTTTATTCATAAATAAACATTTGGTTATTGTTTCACATGGTTCATTTTAAATATTTTCATTTTGTTGGATTGGCCAAGTCCTACATTACATAATATTCAGCTGTTTCTAAACAGTCTTCTTTAAATTTCAAGACGGTAGATAACGAAACGTCTTCAGAGTAAGTTTTACCCTGTTAAATCGTTAAATCATACCCGCGAGTTAAATAACGTTTTTCGCAAGCATAAAAACGCCCCAATGTGCTTTGGAAGGCATAAAAAATATGGAGCCGAAAGTCGCGCGTGCACGAAAACAAAACCCTCCATTCGTGTTTGCCCGCGAGCCCGAAAATCGAAAATGAAAAGCTACAACTCCCCGCGGGGAGGGGAGCTTTCTTTTCTCGCTCTTGAGGAAGATCCCGGGCATAGATCCCCGAATTTATCGACTGTGCGTTGTACAGCGACTACGAGCTAGGACGAGGCGGCTTTCCGCGCTAACGCCCCGCTCGTTCCTTTTACTCGTACGTACAGCTGCACTGGAGAGGAAACGCGCAAAGCTCTCGCAAGCTCTATTTTCTGCCGCACCTTCCACACCGGCCCACCGATATACCCCCGATATCGAAACCCCATATTCCTCCCCTCCTCGTCCCTTTCGTCTCATTTGCCGTTTGTCTGGGAGAGGAGGCGTTCTTCTCTCGTGTCTACTGCTAAGAAGAAGCAAAATCTACCCGACGCACGATTTCTTTTTTATTTCCATCCATACACCACACTTTTGCCTTATACACCTTGGTGTTACCGATTTTTTAGCTCATCCTCGACTCCCCGTCATCTCACGCGATGCGTACCAATTGCAAGACCCAAGTTTTTCTCGAATCTGGAAATTACGCAGTTGTATGTACATGCATACCTGTACACGGATATGCGCAATTACCGCGAGAGTAAGCAGTAAAGTTTCTGCCAAAGTCAGACGCTTGGCTTGTATATTTACACACGCGTCCCATTATATGGCACACATAGTTTCGCGAAGTCGAGCTTGCGCCATTTTGTGCTGCTTGACCAAAGTTTCCTCGTTTCGGTGACAGATTTTAAACGACTTGTATACACTCCTTGCGTACACACTCACATCACGTGAAATCCGCGAAATATACATGCTTGGCGTGCGTTATTTTTTCCGCGTACGTCGAATCCATGAGAGCAGCTATTAATTTTCTGCAACACTTGGGCCCACCTCCTCGTGGCTGTACATCAGAGAGAAGGAGCTTTCGAGAAAGCAGCCCTTCTGCCTCTCTCTGTTGGCCCAACGATAACGTCGCATAATAGACCCCACCGGCCCACTTTCGTCATGAGACAAAGCACGTGTACGTACGAGAATCGGCCTAACCACATACCCATATAACGTAGAGGCGTAGTTTATAAAAGTCGAAGAGCTGACGGAACGTGAGGGCGTGTAATGCAGCCGACCACTCGAGGCGCCCTATCGCTCGGCCGCGATCTCCCCGTAACGACACCCTCCCTCACACTCGGAGGCTTATATATATGTACGTGTATGTACGAAACCGAGGCCTATATACGTACACCTCGTTATTTCATCGATATTCCAGGAAGAGTAGGAGGTACACATACATGGGGGCACGTAAGCGCTCTTTTGCATTTGAAATTAAAAAAAAGAAAAAAGAAAATCCAGGGGGTGATGGGGTGCATGTGTACACACATGTGCTTAGCCCTCGATTGGGGCTTTCTCTCTGGGTTCACGTATATGCATGTATGCATACTCGTGTGTGGCTCTCTCTTTCCTTCCCTTCCGGTTATTTACATACTACGCGTACCTATATATCCGGGCGAAATTAAGCCCCGGGCCGATTCGATGTGCCCCAAGCCCGGTATACGTATCGGGTATGAGCCTATGCGTATCGCATACCTGCCCACAAAAAGCAAAGCCGAGATGGGAAATTGGTGCCCCGGAGATGATGAAAAATTCGAGGGTACGCCTAGTGTGTTTTTGTACACCGGAGGCTTTTTTGCTTTGCCGTTTATAATCGAGATAGAAAAACAGTTGGATATAGTCACGAAAATGTCCATTGATCTTATTACCCCAAACATATTGAACGCGATCTTTTGTACACATGCTGGGTGGGAATCACACCAAAACTTCCACTCGAGCTTTTTTTTTTCCATACGATCGCGTATTCGATCAAATGTTAAAACCCACTCCAACCCTCCCTTGCGGTGGTTCAAGTGCCCATCGTATTGTGGAACACGAGTCGCGTGGCAATGAATATTACGCGAACCACCTGGCCACACGAATATATAATATATGGACGAAATTAACACATCAGCTACTACGTGGCTACGATAGCGTGTAACAATGATGACTTTGTTGCAGTACTCGCGTACGTATACGCGTACGAAAATATAGTGTACAGCACGCGGGAAGGGGGTGTCATCGGGGGTGGGCAATCTGGCTTGATAATTAAATGGGCGGGCGCCAGTAGGCGAGAGTTTAGCGTTCGTTCGGGAGACGAGATTTCTGCGCTCGGGGTGTGTAGCCTCTAGCTGGGATACAGCGAGCAGCTCGCGTTAATTTCACCCCCACCCCCTCCCCCTCATGGCTCGGTGGAGTACCTTAATCGCTTCGCTGAATTGACAATTAAATAAGCTCGTTAATTAAGTCCTGTTTTCTCCCCCGGGCTGTGATGTGTACCTTGTGAATATATATATATATATATATTTTTTTTTTAGTTGGAAATAAATTTAGAAGGGGTGTAATTTTTTTTTTTTTTACTTACGAAGCTAATAAGAATAAGTTGATTTGTATCCTATAAAAGACCATACTATGGACAGATGAGGTTTTAGTTGTTTCAAGTGCTATATCGTTACGCGTTAGATGTATAGTCCTTCTTCACAATGAACATTCAACATATCTTGCAACCATTAACACAAGTACAAGTACAGAGACATTAAATTGAGATTACATGTAACTTGTTTGGTAAAGTTTTAAATAAATACGGTGCTAGTATAAATTTCAAATGTTTTTGATCCAATGATCAATCGTGATGCTGATTTTTTGATAGAATTGCCTTTTGTGTTGCCATTGGACAATTATATCTCAAAACTACACAAGATATACGGTATCGATATTTGGTCTGGTTCAAATGAATATGTGTTTTGGAATCTTATAAATTTGTGTGATTTGAAAAAAATATGAAACAGTAACTTTCAACAGATACTCGACTTCGTAAAACTGAATAATTAACAAAAATATTGATATCTTCATGTTAATGTATTATAAATATATACTAACTTACACTTTTACCAAAATTGAGTATCCGTGAAACACCATCACAATAAAATGTCTCTTAGCTACTAGAGAAAAAAAGTCAAACAAGAGCTTGCAGAAGTATACACTTGTCATCGTAAATTTAAATTTCCAATTTTTGTAAATAAAGTGTCCTACATAAATAATTGTGGAGTCTCTGAGCATACTACGGTACACACCGACTACATGTAAGGAACACTTCCTCTCATAAGTGCGGTTCGTCTTTCAAGACTTCATATAACACATACATACACTGCAGATGGTGCCCGCATCCTTGGAATCTTAATAAAGCGAGAAAACGCAATTAAACATTCGCGTATTCCGGTGGCCCAAGAAAACGGACTCTTTTTCTCCTCTACTCTCACCATCACCAACGTATCCACAGCATAGCAAAGTCTCCTCACGCTATCGTTAAATCACCATAATTGCGCGCGTGCCGTGAGCCCACGATTGTTTTCCTCATGCGACTTTTATCGCCCCACCCACCCCCCCTTGCTTTCATACTCGTATACACACGCGGTGAGAGGGTAAGGGAAAAAAGGAATTTCCTTCTCTTTTCCCTTTCTTCCTCTTCCTCTGGTGACCCAACATTCAAGATGTCGCAAAATGAGGGGGGGGGGGGATACAAACGTGGAAACGTGACGCGCTCCTTTCTTTCCTTTCCTTCCTCTATTATCTTCCTTTCTCTTTCCCCTCTTTCTTTTCCTCAATGGTTTATGGGTGAGAGTGTGTATATGTGTATGCAGGGAAAGCACAATCGCCACCGATCGTCGGATGAAAAAAAAGGAAATTAAAAAAAAAAGAGGGGAGACTTTTCATCACGATTCCTTAGCTGGGTAGATTACGGGGGTGGGGGGCAGATGTTTATTACGCGCCGCGACCGGAGATGTTTTCATTGTACTGTAGCGCGCACATCTGTATATATACACCCGCGCCTGGTTTCAATTTCGTCGAGCCGGTAGTGGTGTCTATAATATAGTGTTGTTCGTTAAGCATTGAGACGAGACAGTTTTTCCTAGTATATATGCCAGGGTGCAAGGGGAGGCTGAAAATATGGAGAATCCTTTTATGGGTTGGGTTATTTTTTTATGATTATATTTACATTGACATTTTGACAGGAGTTGGTGTACGTATTAACCAAATAAGTGTGTATCAGTTGCTTCTTTATCGTTAAATAAATAATAATAACGTTATTTGACACATTTTGGTAGATTATTCGATTTCAATCATCTGTGCATCGACATTCTACCGATGTCCTTCTCAGAGTATCGTAAGTTATTACTGCATCATTTAAAAATAAATAAGGACAAAAAAACGAGCATTATTATGAATTTTGTATTGTCCCATGAAGATTTTAAAAACTCATCGCAACAGTCGAAAATATACATGGGATAGGTTTTACACCAAGTACTTGATTTAAACACGAAAGGCAATCAGCTCCCAGGTAATCCAATAAAAGGTCAGCGAGTAAGGAAGAAATGAGGGGGTCCTTAAGGATTTTACGAGAAAACTGTCGCGCAATGTACCATCGGTTAAACAGTCACGATCAGTGTCACTCGTTACTCGGAACTTCGTTTTGTGAACTTTACCTCCGATCGATTTAGCCAACAAATCACGCGTCAAGAAGAAGAAAAAAAAAAAAAGTAAGAAAGAATAAAACAAAACGACACCCACGTAGCTGTAAGTACAGAAAAAAAAGAACGGTAGGCGCGTGCTTGCACAAGTCAAGGCATCCGCCTGCTAGCATAGGCAATAAAATCGACGTTTGCCCGCGTGTCCCACCCAAGAAGACGAGACGGTCCTTCTTTCAAAGTCCATGCGTGTATATATATATATATATAAATCGGTACGTGCGAGGGCATAAAATGTAAATCCTCTCCTTATGGATAATACAGGCTCGCACTCCGAAAGAAGCAGCCAAGTTTTCGGGATACGTTCTACACAAATGTGTACGTACAAAGTGCAGGACGGAGTTTTGGATGTAGTTTGCTTCGTAAAGTACGACGAATGATACCACGGAATGGCTTCTTTGCGAGAGAGCAAATTCTTCAAGCCGTCCCTCGGAAGAACCAATAGCTCTTAAACTCCTGAACGGCTGTTGTACCTTCAAATCTACTGTTTCAACGAAGGAATACGTTGGTATGTTTTGATAGATAAGCCTGGATTGGATGAAGGAAGAAGGGGAGAATAAAAGTCGAACGTAAACAGTGAAATCGTCCACCTGGATCGCGCCAAATATTATTTCCATCCCCAAAATCGAAAGGGAAATCCCCACATGCACGCCCGATCGCCTGAGTAAACAAGCTTCAAATCTAGGCAGCCATTGTCCCGACAAAATCCTTTTTTCCATCGCTATGTATTTTTACAGCCGTGAACCCCTTTATCGCGGGTTCGTCGATACACTGATTTTCCAAGCTCTACCTGGATGTCATTTTTGGAAAAATTCCGCAACAAAAGGAAAGGAAAACTCTACTCCCATAGCTGGGTGTCGATCCGTAAAAGGTCGCTGGTTCCCGAGTAGAATAAAACACGCGAGCACAAGGAATTACGGAGGATGGGGGTGCATGAATATTAAGGCGTCGGGAATCCACACGACTGCGCAGTTACAGGTAAATCCACGTAAATGTCGAGGAATGGAAGGACTTATATATGCTCACACCGGCGTTTATCTTCTCACGGCAATTCACGGGCTATTGAGGAATTTGCGAAACGTGAACCTATATTCCCGCGAAAAAAAAAAGAAGAAACAGCCTGGCATACGTGATTTGAGTGTGGTGCGAAGTGGAGAGGAGACAAAAAATGTAAATCATCCTTTGATTCCACATGTATAGCGAAAAGAAGAAGTGCTCTATTGTTACGACTGATGCGGCTATATCGCTGCTCCTAATCCGATGAAGAAAGTTGTACCCTCGGCTACTCGTCTCCTCGCCATTCCGTTCTTCCTCGGGGCACAAATCCAATTTGAAGGATGCAGTAGCAGTCGCTGATTACGCGCGATACACGCTTGTTTTGTAGCCGAGTCCTCTGGTGCCGTGTATACGGTTGCACGGTCCGCTGTTCCCGAGCGACTGTAATAAAATCACCATAATTGCGAACCCTCCCGGGGCAAGACCACGAATCCACGCTGTCCAACGGAAACATACGTGCGTACTCCTCGGTATACACAACTTGTCGAAATGGACGATATGTTTACAGGTGTAAATGGATGCATGTGTTTGAGGAATCTGTTTGTACATTTGTTTGTTTGCTTGTTACATCTTTCGAAGGAGTTATTCCACATATATTGCATGGAGCTCACAGTAACCGTTGGTACGTTTAATCAACACCTAATGGTATACGTTTCAAAGATGTCTTATGCCAGAATAAAAGAGTAATCTTTCTCGCGACCACGTGGGAATTCAACAGAGTCAAGTGTTCACTCTGATACCTGATAACTTTATTTGTCCATCACTGATGTTTGTAGCGAAGATTTTTCACTGGGCTCCTTCAATTAATAAATGAAATCGAATAAAAGCTCTGCATAAGTAATTTTGTGTTATATTTATTATAATCTAGTCGTGATAAACACTCGACTCAGCTCGACTCCGTGTGTATGTGTACGTGCATCCGTTATGAGCAACACCATATTTGGAAGCTTTCTCTAACCATTGCACTCCATTTTTATATGCCGATGTAGATGCCGGAAGTGCTAAGCTGATCGATTTGATTATATATCTCTCTCTCTTTCTATCACTTGAGGCAATTTTGCATGACACGCACGAACACCTGATCACGTGCAATAGAATTAAAATGGGTTTGAAGGAAAATATGCTGTTTCAACACAAGTGTTGTCGTATTTTCCAGTCGATCGAACGGAAGACAACACGTGCTATTTTGGATAATACAAAGTACCTATGTATGACCAGTTTGCGTCACAACTAAAAGCCTATTGCTTCTTCACAAAAACAGGTTTCACATTTAAGTTGAGAGAATAAGAGATAGAAAAGTTAATGAATGGAAAAGTCTCTTTTGTCGTTTCGGGCATTCAGATCTCAGTATTGGCGTTGTAGACTGTATATATCATAGAATTGGGTGTGTCGTTTGCGCGTACACTTTGTAAGGCTACCGTCATCAGTCAGGTCTCCATGGGGAGAAAGTCCTTGCAATCGGATAGAAATTAACAGGGAGTTTGTTGTCCATCGAACCTATCTCTATCTTGGAGATAAATTGATTCCTCAAATTGAAAATACTGACCCCGAGGGTATGCTTGTATACATCAAAAGTTGGAAAATTCATAAAAACATGTGGAAACCTTATTTCCAGACAACGTTTTCAAGGCTTACGACTTGTAGGTTCAAAACATAACGTAATAAATATTGTTTTGGCACAATAAATTATTAAAAGTATCATAACGAATTTCTCACTCCAAACAATGACTGCAATCGAGCTGAGTATGATACTTAATTTGTCGTGGAAATCAAGCAAAACGCCCTCGTTAGCAAGGTAGTATGACCTGGAAAAGGATACACAGGTACAAGAAAATAGATAAAATTATGTCCACGTTTGCAAACGTTTTGTAAAATAATACTTGATTATGCAGCGATATATGATAACTAATTAAAAGATTCTGAGAACATACTTTTACACTGGCAAAAATTAAAATGCACTTTATTCCTTGGGAGCTGGGAAAAAAAAATTAAATTGTACGTGTTCCTGCAGTCGACAGCGATGGATGGACACCCACGGCAAGAGTATAAAGGGGGACAGTATTACACAGTTATATATAGAAGATCCGAAGAAAATCCGCCAGCTAAGCGAAAAGAGACAATTTAGAGAAGACGAGGAGAGTCAAGAGGTGGTGGAAGCGGGTGAAGAAAAAAAAAACCGGTCGTACGTATGCACGTGTAAGGGAAACTCAAAATTGAATTGTCAAAACCGCTGGGGTAAAATATGTGCAGCACAGTAAAAGGGCCGTTGGAGCTTTGAATTTCATCGCCATAGTACATTTAATTGCATTTTTTTCATACCTTCCGTCCTTTGTCTTACGACACATTAGAACGATCATACGGGTGTGCTCGAAAAAAAAAAAAAAAAAAAAAATACCTCTTTTACGATACAACGTACACCCATGGCGGAGGAAAAAAAAATCGTAGAAACAAGCAGCAATGGAGTAGCGGTACGAGCAAAGAAGCGACATTTTTATACGGACGGAAGGTAATACCCTGAGAAATAAAGGAAAAATGTTTTCATTCGTTGCCACGGGAGCTCAATGTAACGTTGAAACTCCACGATTGCGCACTTTTGAGCTTTCTGAACCTTAGACGAGATTCGGTGGGTTTTGTACTGGTAAGGCGCGTGATCTGGATTTCTCAGATTATATTGTTATCGAAAACTTCTCAAAAATAATCATTAAAAAAACAGTACGTCTCATGGTAACAGTCAGTAAACGATTATTGTTTGCTCTACCAACCAAAATACCATACTTTCACAACTTTTGTTTTTATTCGCAAACAAAAACACCTTACACCTTGGGGTGTAATTAAAGGAGCCAAAGTAAACTGACCCTCGGTTTATTGAACCTCCCTCGGCTGTACTGAAACTCATTTGAGCACGTCAGGCTGGTAATGTCGCCTGATACAGACCAGCGAAGGCCAGCTTTTACTCCTTCGCACGCGACACACATCCGAAAAAATAAAAACTTTCTACCCGCCTGTGCTTCCCGCCTCGGGCGGTAAAATAAAAATTCCACTCTTTTTACAGTCACGGCGAACCGAGCAATCGCTCCCTGGGCCCCGAGGCCAGTAGCTAAAAAAAAAAACTCCTTTCGCACATCTAGGGGAGGAAAAAGAAGGAGCGCAAAAGTCGAGGTTGAACCGTCGATTTCCAGGCCGAGGACCTCTTTCGCAATTACGTTCACATGCGTCGACCGAGGACGAGGTACAGAGGCTTTTAACAGCAGCCCAGGATCGGCTCTTCGAGGAAGAATCCACAGTTCCAAGGCGTCTGTATTGCTGTTTGGCTGTTTGTCCGCGGCGGAAGGGACGGTTGTTTTTATTTGGTGGGGCGATTGGGCTCCGATTGTGGAATCACGAGCATCTTCGTGACGGAGGGGTCTGTTTTGTCATTGATCGGTGGGAAGACAGTTTTTTTTTTTTTTTTTTGTTTAGTCAATATATGAGGTTGGATTTTCCCAAGCTAGCATATAGTGGTTGTGCTTCGGGTAAGCTTACAGATTTGACGAAACAAAAGATTATTTCACGTGTAGTGCACTGTGAAGGTTTTTGGACGGTAATGGTTTGGTTGTGGGGGAAAATGTTTGATCAAAGTTGAAAGGTGGGGATTAACGGAGTTTGAATAATCCAAGGGTTGGCGAATATTTTTACCACGTGTCTGACAAGCTACACGTGATCGGCTGCGTACACTTGGGCGAAACGAACAGTTTGAGGTGTACTTTTACTAATCAAAAGCAGTTTCGAAGCTTAAGTTAAGTAAATATTGTTCAGAGCAACTTCCAAATCAATCCGGTTTTAGCAAAAACAGTCAAGTTTCGTTACAAAAGCTCATTTTGAACTTGGCTATTTCAAGTTGGAGCGTTTATAATGTCGTTCACCATGATGAAAACAGGGTTTGATATTCTAAAGCTCACTTAGTCCTTTCACAATCCGATAATCACGATGATCCATCGCTAACTCCGATCGACTCTTTGACATCTGGAACTTAACAATCATTTTCAACTCTGAGGGATTTCAATCAGGTCTTAAATAATTTATGAATGATTCGCGATACGTAACTGTAGAAACGAATTTTCGAGTTATGTATTTGACTCTTTTGATATTGATTATGTTAAAGGATGCACATGCTAAAGCTTATCTTAAGACTTTCAAAGTAAAACAAGTATACGAAATAATAATTAATGAAGTTGTGAAGTTAATTTTTTAAAGGGGAACAGCCAGTCCATATGCTATTTGAGGGATAGTATAGTTGTTGTTAAAACGTTATTACTACACAACTTTCCCCTTTGTGCAGCTTCCATCTTTCTTCTATTTATAAATGAATGTTAGTATAATCGTGCATAAAACAGCACGTACCGGAGCAATTATTTTGGGCTCCCACAATTGTTACGTATAAGCATAAAGTAGACGTGCGTGCGTTCTGCGGTAAGGCGTGTGACTACACCGCAAAAATACCCACCCACTGGAGGACCGCAAGAAAATACATATACATTGGGGAGAGGAGGAAGATATCCCACGCGCGTGCCTTCAAAAGTGTAAACAAACCGGGGATAGGGGCGACTGCAAGATACAAATATCCGGGTAAGGACCGCCTCCCCTCGTTTGCCTTCATTTGGAATTTTCTTCGTTTCCACTTTTGAGGCTTTTTCACTGTGTTTAGTTTACACCGAGTAATTTGCGATTATTTCAGTCAAGTGATCTACACGAATGTGAATCTGTGGCTCGTTTCAAGCCTGTGGTACTGCCAGGAAGATATTTCGTTACTTTTATCCTCTCGAATATTAACGAAATACTGAACATTCCGACTTAAATCCATCAGCGATTCTCGCATGATAATTCTTCCAGAGCTCTGTTTCATGATTACTATATGGTTTGTTATCTCTAAAGATAATTTGTCTTCAGTCTTTACCTTCGTTGAAATACTTCTAAAAGAAGTTTCACTTTACATCGATTTTTGGATATTTTTTCGTTGACAACACCCAGATCTTGGACTTATGTATCAAATCCAAGGAAACTAGTATAAAAAAATAACAAACGGTAGATGAAGTGATAACTTATGAATCTCAAACTTGTCTTTCATCATGTATGGATAAAACAATTGGCAGAAAAATGCGTTTTCATTTTTATGGGCAACATGAAAAATGTACCATTTAACTGAAGTATTGACATTAGCTTGATCGACAAGGTCACGAATTTTCTACCCTGAAGTCCAAGATAAAAGAATACTCGATCTTAGATGCAAGGGTCTGAAAGGTGCACTGATGTTAAAAGTTAAAACTACGGTGAAATAAACTTAAAAGCTTCTTTGAACGCCAAACATTTCATAAAAGCATGGAACTAGTCTCTTTACGTGCGCGTAATATAAATATATCTTCGGATCCCTCTCACTTTTACGAGCTCCCATAAAACGATTTTTAAACGTCAAAAGCTCACAGCCAAGCAGCACATTGAGAAAAGTACAAATGAGAGCTATAGACTCGGTTGCGTCAACGCAATTAGTATCACATGCACACAAAAAATGAGTGCCAGAAAAGTAATTGTGATAATGGCTCACTTATATCTGGTAAGGAATTTGGTTTTTACAACGAAACTCCGAGTCGATTTTTTTCCCTTTCTTTAAAAAAGTTCATGGTTGATCGGTGAAAATTCCGAATTGTATTTGCATTTTATCGGTCACACGACAAGATAAGTATTGAAGATAAGATCCTCATGATCCACACAATATTCTCGGTAAATCACGTCTCAAATAGCGCAGCGTCGCAAATTTAAAATTTCACCACAACCTGATGCGTTCAACTTCGCGACTTGGCAGCCTTTGTGTTTAAATACGCGTTCTCGTTTCATCACGCCCACGTCCTTTTTAATTTGGTTTGCTTGGGTGTGAAGTTGCAGCTTGATTAGATGGACATACCGGCAGGTACTTCATGAACAGGCTACGCTGTAGTTACAGGATTAAATTCGAGACTCGTGGCATTGTGCAGGTACGACCATGTGGCTTGTATCGTTCTTCCTCTGAACTTGTCATGATTGTTCTTTAGTTATGGAACCACGACAAAAAATCTAGGAAATTTCGATTGTCAATCCAATCTGATAAAACTTTTCAATTTTTACAACTGGATCATTTGTATAAATTCTAGTGGATACTTCTACGAGATTTTGTAATTTTGTTAGTGTGATTTAGAAGGTTTTAAATGATAAAAGTAATGTGATGATTTACTTAGACACATATCTATACCTTCTTTGGAGTTACGATCTTTAAAATAACACTAAAGATATGGACTGCATAGTATGATATTTCATTGTCAAAAAAGCGAGCAAAAAGTACATACCATTCTACAAGCTACAAAAGTACTCACAACATAATTTATTACAGCTAAACTCCGGTCGTGGTGTAGCAATTCCATGCAAACATTAGGTAATTGAGTGTTTGAAATACAATTTGATGATATTTTTTCCACAACAATTTTCACAAATCTATTACATTCACTCTCTCGACCTTTATACATCAAAAACTACTGCCATTGCTTGAATTAACCATTATCTATCATGTATTCATCTTTCAATAAATTTTTGTTTTCTAATAATTCGTACAAGTTAAAATAAACTGAAAAAGAATATTATTACGTATAACGTACACATACATGAAAAGTGATTTCATCACATCATCATTAGCACTACTTTTTCTGATACACAAAACCACCGACAGAAGTTGAAAACAGTCGAATCGACAGTCCGCTAATAGCCCCTTGGTTTATTATTCAAAAATTATACTTGGCTGTAAGCTACCAGTATGCACTCGCGTATGTAATTATACTCCGAGGAATTAAAAGTTCCGAGGTGAAACAGTCGCGTATGGTAGCGAGTGCCACCTGAGCACCTATACATTGTAATATGCAAGCCACGTGGGGGCATACCTCTGCGATGCACTTTATTGAGACAAACAATCTCTATATACCTATTTTAGGTCTGTTCTTTGATTTATTATTATTATTTTTTTTTGCTGGAGGTATGTTGAAAATCGTTTTAATATACCATAACTTTATTTTTGCTCAGAAGTCTCTCACGCTTCGGTATTCGATTAAGTGTTCGAAATAGAACCTCTACCAAAGTAAATTAAATCCCCTTGCTGATACTTCACGTGCCCTAGTTTAGAAAAATAGCTTCCTGACTTTGCGAAACGATGTAATTCTAATTCAATTGCTCGTACCCTGAACTGTATCATTTTTGTGTTCTCACATTAATTAAATTTCGCAATTTCATACCCTACTAATTATCAATCCCGATTATGGTTTTTCAAGCTATTCACGTTCGCGTACATGAGCTAATCTTCTTGTATATATGTAAGTCAATACATCGACATTAAACTAATCATAAGAATTAGTAGTGCATATAATGTCTAATAGGAATTATTAGTAATGAGACGATATTAGTGGCAAAAAATTTTTCACCCCCATATTACGAGTTTCAGAGTGATGATAGGTCGTTGGTTACTTTTTCATGACAGAAATATATTTATCTCGTGGACCAATAAAACATCGATACCTCTAACATTTATGTTCTATATTGCACCTAAAGACATACACGCAAAGTTCGTAACTACTGTACTCTATGTATTTTATATGGTTTTTTTTTTCACACCACTTTTTCAACTTTTACTCTCTCTCAACGTCATTTTTTATTGAAACCATTTACTTATAGTTTAAGACTACAATTGGAATTTTTATTGTGCCTTTGGTGCTCGTTACTATGAAGTAATGTTTAATGAAAAAAAAAAAAAAATAATAATAATAATAAATAAGAAATGTACACGTAAATACATTTAGTTACTTCATTTTTGAAGAAATTTTGGTATTTTTGTAATATTCCAGTGTTTAGTATTTCGTTGAAGTGTACATATGAATTTTTCATTGTGAGACAATTACGTAAAACAAAATGCATACTCTCTCGTTTTTAAATATTTTTATCTGTTTAAGAGGAGATGGTCTTTCTGCGCAAAAGAACTTTAACATTTCAGAAAATACTGTTGCTTTTAACGCTAAGCTCCAAGTGAAGAGGGTAAGGGGGGTGAGAGGGTAAAGTGGGAAAAATCTATAAGTCATAAATTACAGGGGATGCTGTTGCCATTAAGGAAGGAAAATAGAAAATTGCCTTTTACGAGTCAGTGGTGGTGATAGCTTGAGTCATCGTTGGAGAGAGAAAAAAGTAAGGGACAAGAAGGGCGTGTAGCAGTGACGACGATAACGATGTCAGCTCCAAGAAAATCGCCCTAAGAGCTGCTGGCAATGCGATAAATCGCGAATGCATTTTCGATCTCGGCACGAAGAAGTTTTGCGTGTACCATTTTTACTAGACTAAAGACTGTCTCTGTTTGTATGGGTGACTACAAGTATGGACATTTTTTTCTCATGTCTAAGAAATTGTTTTAATTGTAATTAGGTGATGTATAGTTTTTATATCCTTCATACGTCAGATGAACAATTGAATGCTGGTAACAAAAATCTTGCATGAAAAAGTATAATGGTATCATTACTGGGTCAACGTTTAAGTATCGATTTTTGTAACGATGTGTGTACAATTGCAAATGACGTTTCTGAGAAAAGTAACGCGACAGTTTAAAGCAGTTTTATTTAATTGTGAGAAAAATCCATTGGACTCGCCGTACTTTTACTAAACGTTTGTGGAGTTATTTCTGATAATCGGCTTACTCGAGGAAGAATTTTTTTTTGTTACAATAGAAATAACAACGAACGATATCATTAGCCTCGTCAAATAGTAACTTAAGTGTTCCAACGAAAAATGAGCCAAAATAACCAGCAAAAAAAAAAAAAGAAAAGAAAAAAAAAGTGCGACAACTCGCACCACCAGCGGCAATAAAGCAGAGGATAAGCCGAAGCGCCCAGCAGTCGACTTTTTAAAATCGCTCCAGCAGCCATTCGTCATCCTCGAGAGCCCCCCCCCCCTATGTTATACCTTCGAGCCGTACATGTAGCTCGTGCATGTGTCCTTAACTGCATTCCAATAAATAAGTTTTATGCGCGCCATGCCCCAATACCAGCACCGGTACGGTGGAGTTGCTACACCAAGATTTAAGGGGGCTGGCGTTGGAGTCTTCCGGATAGCTCCACACACGTGCCCGCAAATACGCGTCGTTATTGGGGGGGGGGGGGGGCAAGAGAAAAGTCAAAGGGAGATAGAGATGGAGAGGGTGAGGGAAAAATAAGGCGGGGAGGACACGCGCGATCGAGCGCCCGCGGAGCTTCCTAATTCGCCATTTCCGCTTCCGCGCCCGACTTTTTCGCCAACATCTGTCTCCCCCCCGCCCGTAGATCGTAACCAATACAAGATAAAAAAAAAAAAAAAAAAAGATTAAAGTGAAAAAATAAGGCCTTTTGCCCAACCCCCCTCTGCACTGCTTCTCTTTTTACGCCAGGGGTTCACTTATGGGTACAGATAGGGTATTTATACGTGTGCACGATTTTTTTTTCTCTCCCCCGCTCGGTCCACGCACGGGGTCAGGATGGACGAGGGCTCTTTTTTGGTTCCAGGGAGGGCGAGTGGGGATGAATTTGCCGATTCTACTAACGAGGGAGTGAGGCTTTTTTGGTATGATTGTTGGTTTTTCCTGGAGTAAGTGTATATTGCCAATTGGTCCTGAAAAAAATAAATTACAAAAAAAAGGGGGTCCCTGGCAGGGTTACTCGATTGTCCAAGACCAAAGTGGCAGTTTTTTTAGTGATTTTAAAAACTTGTTTTTTAAGCGATTTTCTTTTTTATTTTCAAGTTCTATACGATAATACACAATACTGTGTGAGCAAAGAATTTATGTCATTTTGTTGGAAATTAAAGAAAAAAAGAAAAGAAATTATTGCTTCGAATGCACGAAATCTAGAATAGTACCCGAGAGCTGTTTCTCTATACCCTAAGACGAGCAAAATTAGTTTAGGAAGGGATAGTAAGGCTCGTCGGAAACTTGGTTGATTTTTTTCTTTGCAGTTGTATCCAACGGAAAATATGATTTTCAATTTACTGGAACATATCGATGGTTGAGAGAGATGGTCACTCTGTGTTATTTCAAATGGGGTGACGTCACGCTGGAATTGTCTTCCTCTCAACCATCGATTATAATACAAGGCATAAAAAACAGCATAGAAAACATTTGTTTCATAAAAAACAGAGACGCTAGTTGCTATGTCTTTTTTAGAGTCCCTTTTTCTTTTTGCGAAGAAACTCTTGTTTTTATTGTCAAACATATTTGAAATTTTATTTAAAAATCGATTTCGTGGTAAGACTTTAAACCTGTACTTCTGAGAAAAAAATTGGAAAGCAATTAAGCTCCAAGTGTTTCTCAATCCACAAAAAAGCAAAACAAAAAAGAGAAAAGTTGAAAGAAACCGCGTTCAAAAGAAAGAAGAAGCAGATGCAGCCGAGAGGAAAAGGCAGCTCTCGACGATTCGCGGTCAATTAACCAGCGGCATTTAGAGGTGCTGCAAAAAACAATCTCGCGAAAATTACCCACTGCGGAAAAGCTCTAAACTATCGGCCGGGAAGAACTAACTTTAACGAAGCCAACTTTGATTTTTCTGTTTTTTTTTGCAGATACCCAGCGCTCGGATACTCGTACCCGTTAGAGAAGGAAAAAAGCACGCCCCAACTACCAAAGTCTCCTAACTGCAGTGGCCGAAAACAGGTAAATATCTCTATCATTTTCACTCTACACTCCAATGCATCGTTTTAACTGTGTTACATTATAACCTTGAAAAAAAAAATATAAATCTGTTACCAAAGCACTGCTACCCAGACTGTTTGTTTAACGCAGGTTGACAATATTATCATCTGTTGGACAAACAAATAGTAATCCGATCCAAGCAATTCTATATATAGTATGTCGAAAGTCGTGCGCGCACAACCATATGGTATCAAAACTCACGGGGGACGAGCGTATCCTCGTTGAGCTGTAAAAAAAAAACCGTGACAACAGGCGCAGTAACTACCCGTCCTGGTTTGTACGCGTTCGTTCGCGAAACCTTCACGTACGGAAGTGCGGTAAGTGTTAGTTGTACGGGGGAGAGTTTGGTATAACAACGGCAGCCGTCCGAAGCAGATTTTTCCAGCCCCGTAAATCAAGCCACCGCACCACCAGAGCTCCCAAGCCCCCAGTTCTTTCGACCTCCATTTTCACGGGCGCTACAACACGTGTGCACTCTAACGCCTTGCACTTACTCTTGGAGCATTTTCTCTCCACGCCACGCGGGATCTCTGCTTTTGTTTTTGTTTTCATCTTACGCGATACAATGTTCTTGTTAGCAGTGGGGTTTTTTTTTTTTTTTTTTTTAGCGAAGGAACGAGCGAAAGCTGTACATGTACTCGTGGATAGGCGAGAGAGAGAGAAACATGTGGCGGGGGGGTGATTCCCTCCCTGGGGGAAAATCTAATTCCTAAATGCTCATTCGGTCCCGCTGCTAATTCCCGGGCTCTCTCGAGGCTCTTCCCCCATCGGGCGGTTTCTCCTTCGTAACTCGATAGAAATCGACGAGTGGCCGAGGAGACGGCTCCTTTTAAAGTCGGTGCTTTCTTTGTTTATTTTCTTTTTCTTTTCACCGCGTAATTGGTGATTCGTTGCGCAAAAGTGCAGGATCCTTTGAAAACTTGATTCTACGTGGGGTTGTTTTCTCTTTTACTGGTATACGCTGTGGTGTGTGCAATTTCAAGCTTAGGTGACAACCGGAGGACGCGAGTGCGGCTACTTTTATACTGCCACCGCAATGAAAGACGATTGATTTTCTGAGGGGTAGCAATACTTTTGATTTAAAATTGTGTGTGCCCATCAAAGGGATACTTTCTACGTTTACCCATTTATGTATGCCAATAAGAATACATATTTTTACTGATCGTATAGAACAATGAAATTTTCCCACGTGAACAGTTGATGGTGAATGGGATTCAGTTTGAGTCAATTAAGTGTCATCTAGTATATATCTCCAAGATTTCGAATGCTCTTACTCTTATTATTCCAATTATGCGATGATCACTACTTTTTTTACACTTGTACATTTTCTGGTACTTGTATTGAAATTCAGAAATTTAAACTGTACATTATCTGGTTATAACATTTTCGTATGCTTCATATTACCTATAAAACTGATGCAATTTAAAATGTAAACACTTTATAAGTACTTTTAATTAAATGATAACAAAAGTTTCTTGGCGTTTCCTTCCTTAGTATACACATAAAAAAAAATGACACATAAACCAGGACAAACAAAATAAGCTCTTTAAAGGAATTTACAAACATAAAATATATTGTATGAAAAAAATGTACTCCAGAAAATAAACTTTTCGAAAACGTTTCCCTAAAACCAATTATATTTACTTGCTTGATTAACTATTTCAAATAACTTTTTTTTTTTTTTAACGAAAGTTAGATTGAGAATGACATTTGATACGTTATTCTCCTCGTTAATGGTCGAATATCGACTAGAATGACTCTATTGAAAAACAGATCACAATTCGAAAATCGAATTGGCATCGAAAAGTAAAATAAAGTACATCAATACACAATGCGATGAAAAAAGAGAAACTAGAAAGTTGTCAATGCACTCGCTTGCACTGCCAGCAAGGCCAGTGTCTTTTAGGTAGACATCGGTTTTCCCAATTCTCTGCACACGCTACGTCCGACCTGTCCGATTTTATTTGAGCTTATTGGAAATTTTCAGGTTGGAGCGGCTAAAAGGTTCGACAATTTTTTTTTTATTTTTTTTTTTATTGGAACGAGTGGAATAAAAATATAATATATACGTACAGGAAGCCGGGAGGAAGCGAAGTGTGATGGCAGTAACGAAAACTCGAGTAATCGGGTACAAAGGGAATTTTTTAACGTCTCTCTTGGCTCAAGTCTCGTTTGGTGATTGTTTTATTTGATTTCTACCAAATGTTCAAAAACCCGCTCGGTTTTACACCAAGTTTTAATAGGACTATCAATATAAAGATCTGAATTAATATTATTTCCTACATGAATGCAGTTATACAAAGGCTTGAGTTAAAAAAATGAAACATTTTTATGCTTCGAGGGGTCCTATTCTTTGGAAGTAATCCAATAAAATCTTAATTAAAAATTTTACAACCCTCAAATACAGGAGAAACAAGGGTAGCCATGCCGAGATTGGTACACCGGAAGGTAAAAGTTGGGGAAAAAAGGGTGGAGAGAAAAATGAACGCAAAAAGGTGATCAAAAAATAAAAAACAAAAACGATGAGGGAACCAGAAAGAAAAATAAAAGACTTGCTATGGGAGCATCATCAGTCCAGGATATAACGTGCACATATACGCACACACATATACATCACCGCAATTTTTGAAAGAGTAGGAATATAAGCTTGTAGTGAGCAAGCAGTACATTCTATTACATGAAATTTCATCTCACATGTAGATACTACCTATTTGATTTATGAAAAGAAAAAAGTGGTGCAAAAAAGGAGTTTTGTTTTAAAGTCATGAATATAATTTTGCTGCTTCTATTATTGCTGTCAGTTAGAACGAGAAAACGGTTGTGAACTAAATAAAATAACCGATGAACATAAAAAAAAAAAATCATCAGAATCGGACGTAGTGGCTCGATTAACTTTGATTGTTATTGACGTCATCAACAATTACCAAACTACAAGATCAATAGGAAAAACTTGACGTAAAAGGCTCACGTGACAGCACATAATATCCAATTGATCGATATTTTGTTTATATGCGGTTTTATGCCCATTTGTTTACCCTTTGTCCTGCAAACTGCAAAATTTGTAAACCAAATGGACGAATGGCAATATCTCGAACTCGAGGTGATTTTTGAGCGAAAGATAGAGGAAACAGGAAGAAAAGTGTCCTGCGACATTGATGTGATGAGACGAACGTGTAAGTACACTGGGTTTACAAAAAAAGACCATGGGAGGTGATGGACATGTGCTTGGGACTCAATTCGGTGGCACAGGATAATCGAAGTGGACCGTATAAGGTACTTGTCTTGGTCTCTCTCGACGAGCACGTCAGGCTCAGACGCTCGAGAAATGCTCCCACACGTATATAACTTTCCTGTTGTATGTCTACGGTCTCTGTGTAGACATATAGTTACGTGCAATCTAACCTTCACTATATACGTGGCGCGTGTGTATGTGTAACCCATCGAACGACGTGGTGGCTTTACACACTCGCTCAGCCATTGGCGACGACGAGCATCAAGTTATTGGTACAGCGTGCCGGTGACTTTTATCGCACTTTGGGATAGCTTGTCCCCCTTTTTTTTCCATTATTGTTACTTCCAAACGCCGTAGCCTGGCTCGAAATTTATGAAAGTTCAAGAGCTTCGTTTTCCGAAATTTAATACCACAAATTGTTTTTTGCGAATCAGGTGAATCGAGGTGGACAAGGCAGGCTTTTACGTCCTGTTGCGTAGATGAAAAAACCCCAAAGGCTTCATTTAACAAAAAGGATTTACGAAAAGTGACGTTTCAAGCGCATCAGAGCTCACGTGAACGTTATCGATGTGATTTTCAACAAGCCCCGTGACAAACTGAAAAAACGCTAGGGGCAATAACGATCGAATGAAAAGTAAATCTACGAAAAAACATTTGCAAAGTGTAGCTCTCGGTGGATTCACTGTATCGAAATAAACAAATAATACCACGAGTAGCGCCAGCTCCCCTGCAAAACATTGACAGAGCCCACGAGCACTAGGAATCCTTCCAGATAACAGATCGCGGTGGCTCTGATTGTACAGGAGTTCTCGAAAACAAAATAAACAACCAGGAGGCTATGCGTCCACACGATTCTTCAAACATATCACTGACAGAAATAATATGAAGTGAAAAGTTTAGTTTATCAAAGTATCGAGGGTTAAAACTACAACGTACATTTGTACAGGATAGCAGTTATAAAGGTATACCTTAAATTATAGAAAAGTACGGCAGTAGTACGAGTCAAGGTTACGTCAGACGGACAGTGTAATTCGACATCGGCTGCTTTCATATGTTCTCCCTTGTTAATCTCACGTAACTTTCTTTTTGTACTTGCAAACAACAACCTGTCGATTGATCGTAAAAGTTTTTCATTGTCTGCGTGTGTGTATTGCACTTGTATATATATTCATATACAATCAAGAGCTTTCCTACACTGGAAGTATTGATTTTCATTCTTTTTTTCTTGTTTTCAATCGGATTAATGACCACGAATCAATCAATTTCAAAAGTGGCTTGAAAGCAATTCATGAGCTTTCGATGATGTGGATCATCCAACAGGGACACAAAGAGAAACTCGATGAAAGCGGAACACCATGTGTGCGCGTGTGAAATTCGAGAGCAATGCCGGTAAGTT
This sequence comes from Copidosoma floridanum, assembly GCF_000648655.2. Next base: position 842,353 of record NW_019379455.1, on the reverse strand, counting down.
AATCACCAATGACGATGATACCCTAAAACCCTGCCATTGTCCGTTACGTTTGATGTTCTGACAATGGGCGTATACATTTACGTCCCTTTTCTTAGTAAATACTCGCTTCCAATATTCACGGTGGAATCGATAGCTTCGATAAATGTTCGAATAGCGTCCCAAAAAAAATTTAATTTATTTCAATCATTTGTAAAGCCATTGTAATATTTTTTGCCCGTATTTCTCTTACCTCCACCTCTGGTATTTGCATTATTGTATGTCCAATACATTTCTTCCGAAACTTTGAAATATCCATGCATGCAGTACTTTGAATCACTAGATTAAATACGCAACTAAAAACTCTGATACCGTCCACTTCGCGTTGTACCAAAATATACTACAAAGAAGCGCTGTTTATTTGAATGAAAATTCATGCACATCTGAACCATATGTGGAAATGATTATTTTGATAAAACGTGAATTTCCTTTGTCTGGAGTAACAGAGCAAAATTAAATTTTCACAGTGTGCGCGTATACACGTTTGTTTGGTATTACTTTTAATTAGTCCACTTTTAACGAGAGAAGCTCATTTTCCCAAATGTTTGACCCTCGAATGTTTTCATCAAATTAAAACGTTGCTTTGTTACTTGGGATCTTTCTTTAAAGTTAATTAAGGTGACGAGAACGATTTTTTGGCGCCAACACGAGCATTTCTCTTTCCACTAGCGTGGATTTTATAATTAGTAAATCTCCATGATGCGTGTACGCGCCGCTGCTACATCGTGACATACATCGCACAACTCTGGGTGGAAAAATCGTACTCCCAATTATTTTCTTTTTCAAACGTGGAAGTATTGAATTTGATTTTCGCTCATTCAAAAGGATATCCTTCAATGAAAGACAATGTACCGTGAATACATAAAGGCTGATTTTTAGTGGTAAAGTGTACCCTGTAACAACATTGCCGTCAACACATGGGTGCAAATTAATTACGAGATAACGAAGAAAAGCGAACAAGTTCCCTTGCACGAGGCCAAAGAGAACCAAACTCGCCAAATCCCAAACGAGGGGTGTCTTCGTGCTCAATTAGGTGCTCGTGCCGCCTAAAATACAGCCACTCTGGACTAATCGATTCCGCTCCCTCCCCGACCTCTTGATTAACGGCTCTTTAACTCCACCGGAGGCAGAAACGGCACACACTCCTAATTCTTAACTTTCGCCCGCGCGAAAGTTAAAAGAACATTGGTTGTTCTTCGCGTGTAACTGCGATACACGAGCCCGTGAAACTGATTGAGAGTTAGATAGGCCTGCAGCCGTAATAGGTACACCCAAAAGAGGAGCTTTGTGGGTCGGTAAATCAGCGGGTTGTCGAGCTTTCCTGCAATGAATAAGAAACTCGATCACCTTACGTATAAATTGGAGGAGGGTAATAGTTTAAGAAGTTTACGCCGAGAAGAGGAAGAGGGAGGGGACTGAATAAATCTCTGCAGCAACGATGTACCTCTACACTACCGGAACACGGTCGTAGTGGTGGCAGGGGTGGTAGAAAGACGACAGGCCCATTATCCCGTTCGTTCCGCTACATCAACATCATCAAGCCTTTCATTCGTTTATCGCCTTTCCCATAAATAATCTTTCCTCCCTCCTCTCTTTGCTTTCTCACCTCCACCCCCCCCTTCCCCGGAGCTTTGGTAAAATTCAATTTTTTTCTTTTTACCACCCTCTTTACCGTACTTACGGAATCACTATTAAGTTCCATTTTGTTTTTCATTGTGTACCTATGCAGTAGTGTTGAATCATCACTTATCAATGTTATCCACAAGTTCACTATAGTTTCTCAATGTTTATATCCATAGATCATTTTCTACTGTTGTTAGTCATTACTACTGACTACAATTGTTCAATGTATTATTTATCGTTCCTTGTTTTTGGTGGTTAAAAAATTATTTCTGATCATTATTCATCACAAGCTCACAAATAATCATTACGAATGATTCTTAGTCATCATACGCTCGTTACTTTTTTATCACATCATCGTTATAGTGATTCATCGATGATATTGATCATGAAAAAAGTCAACTAATTACCGTTTTCGTGACAAGTCAAAATTTATTTTTAAACACCATTGGATCACAAATTATCTTTGAACTCGCCAAAAATAAGGGAACGAAAGTTTGTCCAACGAGGGAAACGCGTCAGTGCAAATAATGAAAATCGATTGAACTACCTTGTCCTGTGAGGTGTCGGTCACTCACTGCCCTCAGTCCAAAACAACTGCCACTTGCACTGATCTCAATGACAACGAATAAACAACGAGTCTTCGCGTCGAGCATCAAAATCCATTTACCACGTGGAGAGTAGGGGAGAGCCGAGAGTACACGGGAGAAACTTGCTTTTTTTTTTGGCCCCCGTGAAATTTTTCTTGTCCGTTGGATGTGCCGTCACGTCGAGTTTGGTCGCTCGAAAATTGACATCAGTGCTGCATGGACGGCAACGACGGGACAGCCCCCCGCGGACACACATACCCTCTCGTATACTCCGGTTACTGCACTGCCATTACACGTACGAGCGACGTCAGCTCTCGAAGGGCCCGGTGGTAAAACATCATGGAGAGCGTCGAGTTACATCGGACGAGATACGAGAATTTATACGCCCCTGGGCCATTTTTTCCACCGCCATAATCTAAACTGGCCGGTCAACCGTTAATCACGGCGTCTCGCTGTGCGTACCGATGGTCTCGTTGAGTATCGGACGTTGCCTGGAAAGCCGATTCTTTTGTCCAGGAACTCGATTGAATCACCAAAGGACTATATTTTATTTCATCCGGAAATCTTATTCATCTGATGTTGAATTAGGTCGACAATCAGTAATTACCCTGGTTTCTGGGTCCTCGTTGTATTTGTACCAAAAACGGTAATTTGTACTTCTCAGAGTTAACAAAACACCCGTACACAATGCAGGGAAGTTTGACGCTTTGGGCCCATATATATTCGGAAAACAGTATAAAAGACAAATGCCCCGTAGAATGAGCAGAAGTAGATGTAACATCCGTGCCGATACACACACGTGTGTTCAACCCAACTCCCCGAGCGCCGTCAAGCTGGAAAATTAGCCCATTACGTGCAGAGCAAAGCTCAAGCTGGAACGGAAGGAGAGCTTAAACGAGGGACGAGGGGCTTCATTTTTTTTTTCCTTTTCCCCGTTCGACAAGACCTAGTGCGTGTATTATAATTTCATGCTCTCCCATGTACACAAACACACACCCCGGAGCAGTGGCCCGTTAAACCCCTCGTTGTGTACTACTCGTACTCCGGACGAATATTCGCACGGCTCATCTTTCATTTCTGCCATTTTTCTTTTTGCCAACTCATTCCTCTGCCGTTGTATACACGTTGTTATGTACATGCGAAAGAAAGTAGGGGGTTGTGATTTGTTGGCGATAAACATGACAAAGGCATTAGCCGGGTTATTTACAGATGCCTCCCCCCGTGCGAAGATAGCGTTGTTTGCTCCCGCAGATCGATCTTTGAGAAAGTCAGTTGGCAGAATCAAATGATGAGAAAAAGTTACGTACTGGTTGAATATTTTCTTGGAATCTAATTGGCAAATATGTACAAATGTGGGAAAATTTACTGCCATTGTTTTTCTCTTTTTTCGTATCAAACACAATAATTACCATACATGCATGAGATTTTTTTTCGAGATCGGTGGTAATTTTATGACCTTCGATCAACGTGCAAGTTCAATTTAATCAAACTACGTTTCCACCTCGCACTACCCGCCGTCTCTCCTTATTACTTGAAATTATTCTTTCTCCCTTTTTTCCCGCAAATTCTTCTTTCAAATTTTATCCAGCAGCAGAAACAACTGAGCCTTTCCACATACCTCAGATGGGCAGAAGCTTTCAAAGGAGGGAACCTCCTCCGAGACGTGGAGAGGAAGCTGGTGGAAAATCAATTTGTTCCCCCGACGCGACATCCTTTGAAATCACTTAGAAGAAAGGGGGGGAAGAGAGAAAATTCCCGAGAATAAGAGGCAGGAGTGGGTTGGGGGTTGGGGGGGGGAGGTAAAGAGAATCGCCGCAGTGTAGCGCACGACCTGCCCTCGTTTCCCCCGCTCCGTGGCACCCCACTTTTTCATCCCCTTGTTAAGGCTGGCTTTATTTTCTTAATTTAGTGGCTGTCACCTGGTATCTCTTCATTTTCCCCCAGCCCGCTCGTCCGATGCTTTATTTGCCTTCGATCGCTGCCCTCTCATCCACACCCAGCGCATTAATTACGATATTTCATGCCACATTAGGTTCCTTCAGGGAACTTCCTTATACTGTACCTTTGAAATGAATCAAGTGCCTCTCAAAAAAAAAAAAAAAAAAAAAAAAAAAATCTACGCAGACGCACCCACTCAACGGAAGAGCAACAGCGACAAGGAATTAAAGCTCACGGGCGCGTGCGACCTTTTTCTTTCAGCAGCCCCCGTCCGTGTATATACCTCTTATCCCCTTCTCCCTCCGCACCGAGAGCCGTGGGCCAAAAGCTTTTCCCAGTTGTGCGCACGTGGAGAAAGTTACAACACCGCCCTAGCCGACAGACAATATATATATATACATGTATGCATGAAAGGAAAAAAACACGAGCGAGACAATAAGGGCACGTTACGTTTCCTCGACTGCCAACCCTCCGCTTTCAAAAACGCTTGCCGCCCTTTTAGCCGTCGGTGTTTCTCGTTCTCTCCACGCTGTGGTGCTATACTATACGTACGGAAAACTTTCCGAAAGACTCGCGTGCTCGTACTGTGTGTCCTCCGAACCCCCAACGACCTTACCCCCCCCCCCCTTTTGCATTAGCTGCTGGTGCCTGAGGGCAATGATTCTTGTACTTTGCTTGGCTCTGCGCGCGACGTCTCGCTACAAAAAGTATAGTAGGGGTACACACGTTTTGGTAAATAAGCATTTCTACCGAGGTGGACGGGAGCAGCTTTTTTGTGACAAAATTAATACTCGATGGATTAATTTAGGTGCAGGAAACGTGTGATGTGTCGGAGTTTACGCATGAGGATAATGATTTAAAGATAAACGGAAGCAAGTATGTTTTTTGATTCAAAGTTGGAATATTCTTATCACCTGTTGTGAAATATTTTTAGGATTAGGGTGAGGAAGCACGGTAGGATGTGTCCTTTAGATCAAGAAAAAAAAAAGACACTAATGTGGCAAGCAAAAAGGGACATGTTGCTATTGAAAGAACGAGTTAAGACAGGGGGGGTCAGTAGGTTGAGAAGAAATGAAACTTTAGTATCAGAAAGTAGTAGGAATGAAGCAAAAAAAAATAGTTCTCGAAGGAAAACTTTTTGGGCAAAGAAAGATAAGAGTACGCCGGTGACAGGAATGTGGAGACTATAACACTATAGCTAAATATGACTGCATGTACGTGATGTAAAATAAAAAACAAAAGCAGTACGAGACATGAGCATACTTTGGTGGAAAAAACAAAAAATAATGAATCACATTGTGAAGGGTGCAGTGGAGAAAACAATATACATTTTATAGGTATAGTCATTGGGCTTACCCAAAATTGATTTGTAAGACCCATTGTTGTTATCCATTTTTCACGAAGGAAACTATTTGGTAGTGTAACTCACCTTACCGAGGGTCACTTACCCTAGTTGACTGATCCACCTGAAAGGGGAAAAAAGTCATCCCTGTCTTGTACATCTGCAATTAAAATTCAAAGAGCGAGAGGGAGTGAGGGCTGGGGGGTGGGGTTCAAAGGGTCGTCGAGTCCGAAAAATCACCAAAGCTACCCCGTGAACACTTTGTGCTCGCCTGTGTTGGCACGGACGCGCACGCAACAGAGCTGCTCGCCCGAAAGTAAAATAATAAAACCAGCTTGCAGAAGTTGGTGAACAATTTCAATATCAAAAAGAGTAGGGAGTTTGTGAAAAGGCGAGGGGATGGGGAAAAAACAGAGGAGAAAAAAGTGGTGAGGAGGGTAGCCGAGGTATCAGGGGAAAGAGGGTGGGGCGACATTTTTTGGCTTTTAACGGACACGCGAGTGAACTATCACTCGGTTTGACGTTATCGTTAAGTGTTGGGGTTTTGAGGCCTTTTTATACTTCACACTTGGTTTTTGTATATATGTTAAACTCATTGAAACATCATCAACCTTTCAATTGAAGAAACGTTTTCACTACAATTGATAATAATAGTTATAATCATTCGCACAGTTGTAATTGACACGTGGTGGAAATTGCACTTATTCAACGTGAATCCCGAACAATTGAACCATGTAAATGTCAAACAGTGACTATGAATCTCCATCCATCTCTCTTTCTGTCTCGCAGTGCAGCTCAGTATACGCCATACACACCTCGTGGCATTTCACGTAGTTCTATTGAGTATTCACTCCGTTCTCCTTCGTATCCCTCACTCATTTTCCATCCGTTCGTTTGTTGCCGATTTACACTACTCGTATGAATACATACACAGATACTTGATACCACTTGATTGGTATGTTATAGCTTTATTTGCTGTATATGAGCTAGTTATGTGTGAATGTATACACGAGAAGAGCAAATAAAGAGCAATTGTTTGCCAAGAGATTGATAAGTTCGCGGGTGTGGAGCTTTGGTAAACGCTCTGCCTAATTGAACGAGTGCCCACATAATTATCCTTTTGTTTGTATATTGTTGGAGTCAAAACAGTTTTTTCAGCCAAGCTGTGGGTTTTTATTTTCAAATTTTTTCACACTCCCCTTCTAAAAACAAAAACAAAAAAAAAAAAAACTCGTTACTGCCGGCTTGTCGCAATATTTTAATTACAAGCTCGGTAAGATGCGTTAATCCCTGGTAGAGCGAGTGATAACGTGAAAATATCAACTTCCAGGAAATTAAATGCAGAAAGAAAAGGTAAAAAGAAAACGGGGGGGGGGAGGGGCGAGAGTAGACGCGATGTAATTAAAACAACTTCGGTGAACGAATTTTCGCCCGCGCGGGGCTGCTCTCCGGACTTACGAGCAAGTCGTGCACTAATGTTGTGCAGCTTCTTTCTCCTCGTTAATATACCCGCCCGTTTTTTATAATCACCTCTCTCTCGCTTTCTCTGCAATTTTTCGTACTCCTATTTATCCGTTACCCCCTGACGAACGCAGTAGTCTCGTGCAAAATGGGCGAGTGTGAATTACCGAAATGACAAACTGCCAATTACTATCATTGCTGTACTGCACCCCCGGCGATGGAGGGAGGCAAGAAGCCGGGATGATCCATCCGAGAGCCATTAAAACGTGCGTCGACTCGGCAGTTTGATAGAATGCAAGAGCTGTACGGTACAGAAGAAGAAAGAAAAAAAAGGGAGAGGGGTATACTGAATAAGTAATGAAACAACTACGCGCGTGATTAAATCCATGCGGAATTTTCTTCCACGTGACCCTACAATGAAAAAGTGAAAAATTATGCAACGATAAGTGCACGAAAGTTGTGATGCTTACACGAGTGGATTGATAGATAAACCCTCAAATAGTCTTGTACAATTTGATACACGGAATAGGGACCAATAGTCGAATTTTTGTTACTCCAGACGTAAAAATTCATGTAATGTTTAAATATTATGCAAAGTTTTGGATTATCATATTGTGGATGAAAAAAAAGCAAACTTTTTTGTTTGCTTTAATGTGCAAAGTAACCAATAATCATACAGATATTTATTCGCCAATTGAAAAGCAAGTCTTAAACATTAAAATCTTCGTACTTATTTGAAAAAAAAGAGCTCTTGCGTACTCGGTGATTCTCTCAATCATGTAAGAATCACGCGTCGCACGAACCCGGCACATCGTGTTCTACATCCTCACTGAATGTTCAAAAAAATGTATTTGAAGCACACCAATAGGATATAAAATATCCATCGCATCCATGTTCTTAGGACTTGAGGGGGGTTCAATAAATTTTGCAAAGGACAGCAGATACGTATAATTGACGTTGATTTAGGCACCCTCTGAGCAGTTTATGGATATTTTGCTAGGCTACTATGAATCGATGTTTCACCGACAGCTTGTTTCTCGATGTGCGAAAGTACACTTTTCGCGTAAAACAACTCTCCGGTGCGCCTGAAACAATTTTTCTACATTCAATTCCTTTACACGCATTTTCGCAACCGATGTGCCCTCGGCAAGGGGAAAATAAAAAATAAAAAACCATGAACCAGTTAGTAGCAAAAATGCCGATATCCCCCTCTTCCCCCTGTCGGTTCATCACTCGCGAGAGAGTTTCAGCGCAAAACTATTTTCACGCAAAATACCTAGCCAGATCGTTACAAAGTTAAATCGCGCTCTCTCCCGACCCGTCCTTCTTTCACTCGCGTGTGCTCACACGTGTGTGTGTGTGTGTGTGTACACGGGAACTCGACCCATTAATAACGGCACACGCAAACGCGGCAAAACTCGGCTGAAAGCGTCATAAATTCAAAGCCCTCCTTCCCCGCGCCAAACCGAGCCCTGTACCAATATCGAGCCATTGGAACTTTAATCGACGCGCACTCGTCAATCCTCTATACACACGCGCGAGTTGCTAACTCGATACCCTTGATTATTTTGAAGCGCGGGAATTTCAAAAACGCGGCCCTTCGAGGCTCACGGTTGATTTCGAAATCGAGTCATTTGTTCGAGAATTTCGACGATTTTTCCATCTCCTGCACTGGATCAGCCTTTGGGTGTTTGGATTATTTGTCGAGCTTTTTTTTTTCATGCATACGTAAACACCTGTGAACCGATGCGTGAAAGCACGGAGGGACACCGAATGCAGTTTCAAATATTTATTTATTTTTTTTTTCAGTTTGGTCAAACGGACTAGTGAATTTGAGATTGTAAATCCACCGAGTCGTCCCGGCGATTATCGATCGAACGTGGATGGTGTGTAAAAAGTGGAGGGGCAGAGAAAGAAGAGCTATGTGGATTCGAGAGGCTTTTTTTTCAATCGAAGCGCGCACAGGTGGATCTACATGTTGGCACTCGCGCGTATACGTACAGAGGAAATGCCAAAAGATTGATAAAAAAAAAATAGAAAAGAGGAACAGGCGTCATCAATCTGGATGAAGTAGAGAAACGATGCCTGTGGGCTTATGAGGCTTATTCGCGCTGTTCGATCCAATTTACACTCTCAGTTGGCCGCTCTTTTCACTTCACTCGAGCCCGGAAGTTATTACTCGTGTCCTGATGACGTGAGAAACACTATACTTGTAGAACTTAAGGACAATTTAACCAGTCACGTTTGAGACAGTGGAGCCAAATGTATCAAATACCAAGACAACATTAGATCGAGCTGATGCTTAACACTTGCTCATCAAACTTTTCTGCAGCTGTTGAAAATCTTGCGCGGGAAAATTAAGGCGATAAATCCAGCGAGCAGTACGCATAGCAAAAGAGTGATGTGAAATGACCGTTTGAGGAATAATTCAGAGCACGGCGCGTTAACATTAATCCATTCTTTCGCTCGCCCCGTACTTTCAACGCTTGAATAAGTCATTCTCCAATAGGCGCACTAGCATTTTTCATCCAAAATCATCTTTGATCGTCTTTTATAAATAAAGCAACTTGTAGGTAGAGCTATTTGAAAAAAAGTCCATCGTCACTTTACCGAGATGAAAAAAATTCACCATTCGTCGTTAAAGTATGGAAGAAACAAAATGAGCAAGTTACGCGGGAAAATTGAAAAAACTTGTGGCTTAAAGTAGGCAAGAAACAGCAAAAGTAAGGTATAGTTGTAAAATAAGGCACGTCTAATTCCTCCTTTCTCTATATTGTGAAGCAAGTGGGAAAGCTCGAATTTTAGATCTCGTTAAAATACAGCCTTTTTTGTAGTATACAATTGCCTGTAAGAGGATACATACCAGGATATCGTCGTAACATGTTTAGCAAAAATACCACACAAAGCCAGAAAATTACTGAGATGATCATACTTGCAGAAGTGAAAAAAGGTATAATGTGCCATTATTTATTATCAGACTGTATAGTCATAGGTTTAGAGAATAGTAGAAGCTTGTGCCTCACAGTCAGAGTTCTACCACTGGTTGGGGCGGTGCCACTTTCCAATTCATCAATATCAGTTCCTTCTGTATCAGTAGATCGAGGTGCTAGCCACTCTGGCTTAAGGGTAGTCCACTCTTAAAAGTAATAGGGAGGACCGAGAGGACTCGTCGATACTGTTAGAGTCCGTGATGGTACAGTTATAAAAGGAAGTTACGTATGACAGTTAACAAAACGGAAACAGAGTCAATTGATATAGAAATGAAAATGTGGGGGTAGATTACAAATTGTCATGATCCCCGGAGCACTTTGCAAACACGGCAAAAACAAAAAGTGAAAACATCTCTTTGAGCAGTTTTAGAATCAGAGTAAACGAGGTCAATGAGGTTGGGACGAAAGGAAGAGGTATTATCGGACAAATCAATCAGACAGCATATTCAAGTACATGCTCCCTGCGGACCGACGCTTCTTCCGATTCTCTCTCTCAGCCGCGTTGCAAACTAATTGCTCTCGTCCTCTTTTCTCTCCACACGCGTCCCTAGATTTTCTCCGCGCTCCTCTCGTTAATATTCACCTCGCGACTTCAGTTTCGTTCGAGTTGGCGGTGGCGTTGCACCGGCGATAAATTCGATTACACCCCCACTGCGACTACCCCCCGTCCCTCCGCGGGAGAATTAAGTCACGCGCGCTCTTCTACACGCGGAATTATTAATTTGCCCCTCCCTTGTACTTCTTCATCTTCGTGAATCCAAAAGTCTATTCAATGGGTAAATACGTTATTTAAGACTGAGGATTCGCGCGCTTGACTGCACCTTCTCCCGGTGGATGAATCGGATGGAGGATAAAAATTGCAAATTGACGGTCTCGGCGGGAGAGAAGCGAAAAGAGCCAGCCAAGGGGGAGGGGGTTTGACGATTGTATTTTAATATGAATGGAGTTGTAAAGTGCAGTTGTAGTTTCTGCGATGACTCGCGGCTCATTGTTTTGCGGATGGGAAAGGAGATGGAAGTCCCAAAGGAGAGTTTGATGAATATATGTGGGGTATACGCAACATTTATCATCCTGTAAGAATTTCATTGTTTTTTTTTTTAAGGTAAATCGATACGAAAGATCAGAAAAAGAAATTGATACCACTGCGCGTACTCATTACCAGCTCAACGCTGTATGTACATCTTCAATTTAATTTTCCCCAGAAGCACACAAAAAAGCTCTTTGATTGCTCATTTGGTAGGAAGTTAAGCGAGCAAACGTATATGCATAAAAAAAGGGAGAAAAAAAAATTATGGAAGCTTCAATACCTCATTCGGAGAAATCGTGTCTCGAGGCAAAATCGATGAACCGATCACTGGGCGCGCAAAAGCAAAAAAAAAGTCCAACGGAGGAATATTACTTACAGGAGTTTGCCGCCCGGGGGTCATCGAACACTCAATCATCTCTACTATGTTTCACGTTCATTTGCATCAGATGTATGAATGCGGGCCTTTGATGATTCCTCCAAGCCGGTCACCATGTACGCAAATAGGCTGATAAATAAGCAAATGAGTCTCGTTTACGGAGGAAAAATCGGCCGATTCAACGGATGTTTATCCCAACGCTGACCGATGCAATATATGTACGAATCCTCGATATCTCTGGACATTTCTTTCTCTTTCAAAACTGATACTGGATTCAAAGAAATCCTTGGAGGCATTCACTCGTAATCGCGTCATCTGTTATCGACAAGACATAAAATTGCGATAAATCATGGTAAGGGGGAGAAAAAGAAAAATCGACTTGGAGCGGCATGCAATTAAACAAACGAGGCCTCGCTTTTGCGACTCGGCGAGTCTCTGCCCACTCGTGGTATAGTAAAAATCATGCTACGCGAATGTTCTTCTTCTCTCTCTCTCTCAGAGTCGGAAACCACCTGTTTCGCGCTAAACGAGCGTCCTGCGATCGGAAAAAGCTCGCTGTAGCAGTGGAAAGGAGAAGAAAAAAAAACGATTCCCCCCCGGGCAAGAATAATTTCTAAAATCACCCAGGCGAGGGTTCATTCCGCGAAATGAGGGAGCAGAAGAAGAAGGGATCGATAAGCCGCGCGTCGGCTTGGCGCGACACACATGACTTATTCAAGGGTACGAGTACGTAATGTGCAGTAGTTCTAGCAGTACAGAAGAGAGAGAGAGAGAGAAAAGACGTATATACGTTTGACTGAACGCCCGTGCAATCTGTAAGAGATGGTACGACGCGAGAGTGATTTCGCGGCTCAATTAGCAGATCAATGAGCTTTCGTAAATTATTCCCAGACTCTGTCTCACTGTACTCTCTTTCTCTCTCGGTTGCTGTTGCTTTGCTGCATTTGTCTCGTTTGATTGGGAGGGTACACGTGGGAATGGTAGGGAGTAAGCGACGAATATCTTCGGAGTTTGGAAGAGCACAGGGAGGAGATTTTGTTCATTTATATTGGATTGTTTCAATCGATCGTTTTAAGGGTTGGAGGGACATTTTTATCATTTGTATTCGAAATGTTGGTATGGTCATGCGTTTTTTGAGTGCTCCAAAGAAGAAGAAAAAAGAGTGGTGGTCCGTAGCATCAATAAATGGAAAAACCTGGTTTGTTCAAGTTTCTGTCATTGAGAAAAGTAATTACTCGTTGTGTTTCATAAATATTTTGCAGCAATAACACGGTTACTTACATCAGGGTTCAGAATAATGTTAAATAACAAACTACACTTTGTTTGTGGAAACACTAGAGAAAAGTAATCATGAGCACATTGATAGCTGAGCAGATGACGAATACTCTTAAAAAATTCAACTATTGAGTACTTATTCATCAAATCTTTGATGTATAACGTGGAATTCGTTAAAGAGGATTTGACTGACAATACTTTTGTAACCATCTAATCCTATTTGTTAAACATCAGTACATGCGTATTCATTCATAGACAGTTGAATATCCTTACACGTAGATGTCAAGTTTATACATCGAATACATATTAAATACTTCAAAATTGTGGTTGTTACTAGACATTGGTGTTTTATTGTTTTCAAAATGTCATCCAAACCTGGACGTCTCAGCTGTTTATAGAACCATAACATTTGAAGTAGTTTCTTTATATACAAAATTACGTGCATGTAATCACTATACCTTATCATATTTTATAAGAATCTGATGTATTTTCATGACACACTCAAGAATAACCTACTTGTGGAAAATTAAATCCTTGAAAATTCATAAGGTAATAGGATTCGTGCTCTTAACGCGACAACACTGCATAGAAGCATAAAGCAGATGACAGTGTATGCGGAAGCTCTAATGAACGCGCTTTAATGAGAAAATGCTTATTTGCATGTAATTAGTCCAGAAAAGCGTCAACTTGTAATGAACGGACCCTCCTATCCTTGTGGAACTTTGTATCTCTTGGAAAAAAAAGATACGGAACGATCGATCAAAAAGTCAACAGCGAAGCTCGTCAACTCATCGCTAACGTTGCCATCGTTGACGTCCTCGTCGTCGTTGGTGATGTCTACAAAAATAAAGCTTCATTACAGCCACGGGTGGTGGTGAAGATGTTTTTTTTCCATGCACACACGTTTTTTTTACTTCGTTCAGGCGCGTGTCTCCCTCTCTCCTCCGTCTCAATTTTCTCATTCGGTGAGATCATTAAACCTCCACATTTTTTTAATGGGGGCCACAAGACTGACGCCTGTTAACAGTGACAACATTATAGTCTGGCTTTCATTGAGCAATTAAGATGGGAAATATACATCGATACGGTTGCCCAATTAGTCAATTAGTACCTTTATTATAGTCCCTATAATATTTATAAGGTTAAAAGAAATCTAATACACTCAGTAGAGTTAAATTACTGTCTGTCAGTACTCATTGTAGTTTAAAATCTTGCTGCATGATTTACTCGTCTGATCATAGTCTTAATGTTGTTATAAAAGGCGAAACTCAAGGTATAAGTTAACGTATGACTGTAACTGTAATCTGGAAGTAATCACAACAATTTATTTAAAATCGAAAAAATATCTGGTGATGATCAAAGTCCACATTCTTGCTGACATACTTTTTTTGATATGTGCAGCCAAGTATGGCTATAAGGTTCTGCGGCAGTGCATTTTTTATGAAGTGGCACCGAAGCATACACGTACTTAGTCACAGCCGAGGGTCAACCACCTCGTAAAAGGAAATTTTCTATTTTTTCTAGCCAACGACGCACCCGCTTCTTTGAAAACCCACGTCAAAGCGTACCATATCTCCCTCACTTTTTCCATGCCGTAAAAACCAATTTGACACCTTTATTGCCGCACTCGTAATCCACTGAGAGTTCAACTACCGCGTAGTTGCTTTGAACGAAATTCCTCTCGACCGCAGTTTTGCATGGAAGCGGAAGGATGAAAAAACCCTTCCCAAATAAAGAAGCAAAAAAGGTGGTAGATGAGGTGGTGACGACCTCTTGGATGTTAAAATTCCGGAAGGAAAACATTTGGAATTTCACCGCGCGAGAGTCCGTTTAGCGCCCCCATATTCAAGATAGGGAGAAACGAGGTCGAGCGCCAGCGCGGAAAATGGCTCTGTTCGGCAAACCACTGAGCTTCGCAGGAACCTTCGAATGTAGTACCACACACCTGCCGTGGCTGTTTCTTGTTGTTGCCGCGAGCAGCACAAAGGGAAGGAGAGGAAATTTCGCCCACAATCCGGAGCACTTTGTTTCGCGAAATAATTTTCCGGCTCGTTACATCGATTTTCTTCCCCAACGTTTGTCGCTCCGGGAAAAAAGGATTATATCCGAGAGGCTTTTCTTCCGATTCAACGATTTTAAATTGCACTTTGAAATCCTTTTGCACTTTTTTGCCTTGCGTTGAAACAAAACTGTCGAGTCCGCCGGGAAAACTACTCGACACGTACAGGCACATCTTTCGAGGCAAACGAAGCATTTCGGATCGCTCCTCTCGACGACCCCATAAAGTGCCCGAAAAGAACTTGTGTCGCTCTGATCAAATTCGCCCTGTTCCCTTTTTCTTCGCGCAAACACCTCTCGAAGGAGATGGTTCCCTCAATCTCAGCTCGTTCGTGCGATGCGCCGTGCCTCTGTATCGGACTAATTTCAAGCGGACCCTCGAGCCGCGTGGTCGGTGCATTTTTCATGAGCACCGGACATTTATTATTTAAAACGATCACACCGAAGGGCCTCCCTGAATCACGGAAACCCCCTTGTTTGCGCGAGTGTGGCGGCACAAAGGAAAAAGTGGAGTCGAAAGATGCGTGGGCGCTAAATTAGATTGAATTTTGGTAGGCTTTGTGGGATATTGCGTTGATGATGCGATTTTATTGAATTTGTGGTTAATTCAACCTGACTTTTGGGTGACGTTTTCTACAGCGATCGTTTAAGTGTCCCACTGTGATTTTTACAAGCTTGGGTTTACAGTTTTCCGATTTATGATTACAAAATCTAATGATGCGACCTTAAAAATGGCCTTGAAGTGAAGTTTGAAGTGAAGGTTATTCCAAGGTTAAGTCTCATTACATGGTCCAAGGGACGGTCTGTTTTTGGCATGTATTGGCACGTATTGTCCATATTAAAAAAAAATGGGTAATTCCGCCGTAATCTTGTTATCAAAACCTAAGCTGCGATTCCCTACTTTTTGACTGCACTTTGGGGCCAATATGTATGCACACTTCCCGGATTGTTAATGAAGGAATTCGGTTGAAATATTCATGGCGATAGATCGACAATACCCCAAAGTTATTCGCGTGTACCCACAGTAAGGGCACATATAATCCCTCTACTCGCTCAGCGAGGGTAGAAAGGTGAAAAAACTATAAAAAACGACCGGAAACGGTAAGGACATTTTGACCCCTTTCTCGCAAATTAGACCCTCAACAACCCTCATCTGAGTCAGTTACAGCGTAATTATCTATATATCATGTATACATAGTTATGTACAATAGGTATATAGTAAAATCTCACTCATTGTTGAGATTTTTAAGTGGATACCTTAGGTTAAAAAAAATATCTACTACTTACACCCGAAGAATTCAATCATTTCAATCTCCTTTTCAGCCACACGATCGCAGTAGTAGTAGATCACCCCTAGTATACATATAATATTCGCATCAGTACTCAAACAAGAAAAAACCATCAAGATGAATATCTTCAAAAGCATCAGATCACTGCCCAACGAAACGGATCATAACCGTACGTATACGACAACAAAGCGTATATTATCCACTAAAAACTCCAGCGATGCGAGATGTATCTTCTCCTTGGCTTCACACAATCCCCACAAAAAGGATGATGAGAGAACACGTACACACACTCCACGTAACATATAACAAACCCCCTCCCCGCGACCCCGGCACGTCGGAGCAAATCGACCTCCGCGTCTTTGGAGTAGCCATCGATGCGCGACGCGACAACTGCCTTTCCCCAATTACGCTCTTTTCAAGCGCCCGACAATGCACCCGCCTTGCACAATCGAGGCTTTGAAAAATCAGGGCAGCTGCAGTCCCTCGCGCGGAGACGAGAGAAAATATAAAGGGGGGCGCAAGAAAGGCTCGCGCGGGGAAATCCGAGCCGCGCGGGTCACTTTAACAAGCCAACCGGTGGGTCCGGTGCGCGTATATCATGATTTTTCCCTTACACCGGGAGCCTCTCGGATTTCGATCCGCCGCGTTATTGGGTTACATGATGCATGGCACCGGCTAAAGGAGACTTTCGCCACGATAATGGCCCTGTGACGTTATTCGGGCCCAATACGGGGGGGCTGCTCTTTCGAATGGATGTAGGGATTGTTGTTGATTATACATGGAGAACGACAGCCGAGTGGAACGATGTATGGTCAGCTAATAACACAATGCATGTACGTCCATCGCAAAGTATTTCGGGTATACGGAGCAAACAGTTTCCTCATAAATATTATAGACTACATTGTTATATGATTGTAATTTGTTTTTAATTTTCGCGTTTGGTAATCTATCCTTGTTAGTTTGGAGTAGCGGCTGTTTTCCCAAGGTGTGTGCATTGTGCGCGGGTGGAGGGGAAAAGGTAAAGAAACACGCGGAGGAAGAAGACGGAAGGGGATAAACACACGAGCGTATGAAATAGAGCAGTTGTTCTGGTGCTTGATATGGTATTCCTCTGTGGCATGTATTTTAAATGGACGGGCGCGAGTGGAGTTGCCGGGAACGAGAGGCTATGCATGTATACTTGTTTCTGTCGACCTCGTCGGAGGTACATATTGAATGTTTAACGAAATTGTTTGGAAATTGTAGTTTGAGGCGTGCGATGCGTGGGCCTTTAACGGAAGAGATATCTGGAAATCACGTTGCGAACGTCTCACCCTTTCCTTAACTGTACGCAATAAAATCTGGGGACTGCTTTGAAATACGTGCAGCTACCGAATGTAAAAAAAAAATGTGTCATCTTGCCTCTCACATATTTAAAGTGTAACCTCGTTGCTTCGGAGTTGCAAAAGTTGTTTTCTTGACTCGAAATTTTGATAGTCACCTTATCGCTTTCTTACTTTATTGCTTCGGACTTTTGGTATATTTTTTTTTTTCAAATCACTTGACTCAGTTTCATCGAAAGCGAATTGTTAAAGAAGTTTTCAAGTTATTTATGAATTTATTTAATTTTGTGACTTTGTAATGACTTTTTTGTCTGTCTTTAATATGAACTGGTAAATAAATAACCTTGTTACTTTCACCACTTACTTAAAATTCTTGTACTTATTTTTTTAGTAAGTGTGCCAAGGGAAATAGAAAGTGACGGAAAATTAAAAAAAACCTTTAAAGACAATTCAAACATTTATATAGTATTTATAATTTACATTAAGCGATACAAAAAGTTGTGAAGGGGTTGGTAAGGAATCTATAAAGGGACATTTTAATAACCCTACCTATGAGTTAATGTTTATACGTATATGTGTGTATGTATATATCTTCCTATATTATATAGTAGTAAGAGTTAGAACGAGGTTTTACTTCCCCCCTTCCCACTTTTATTGGTGTGGAAGAAGACCCTCTTTAATACTATTTANAAAGAGAGAATCTTTTAAGGGGGGGGGGGCGAGATGTAAAATCGTAAATCGTCTCACGCGATCCACCCACCCTCGTGTCCCTTATTCCCCCCATCAAACCGCGCACTACCGTTGAATTATGGAAAAACATCGATTCCGATGGGATGTAAAACATGCACTGCGTGCAAGAAAACGAGCATCTCGTGCATCTGTTTTCCCCATACTTGCACGAGCACGTGTATATTTATACGCGCCTGCTACCCTCCCACATGTATGCATATACATAAAAGGGGGAAAAAAAGGGGGACGACGATAGATTTATTTTTTCGCGGCACGCACGGGACGACTCTTATCTCTCGCGTGCGGAGCAAACCACACACTGGCCTCTCCAACTGTATACATACCCTCGGAAGGGAGATGACTGGGTTACGAGATATTTTCCGAGGGTAAATATTTGACTCGCTTTTTTGGGAGTAGGTGCATGTTTATTATCGCGGAAGACGAATGGTTCCTTAATGACACGGGCTTCCTAACTTGTCGTCGCGTGTGCGGTGTGCACTTGACTTTTGAGCCTAGAAGGGACGACCCACAAAAATACCCAATACAATCGTACAATTTCTACACGCTTCCAAGTTACGATCACGAGCGATATTTATGAAATGGCCCAAAAGGACAAGGAAAGAACGAAACAAAGAAAAGTTTTTTTCAATCAGCTCCCCCCAAAGTGGCACTCGGATCGTGTCTTATAAATCATTCTAAACAGGGCAAAATTAAATTTCGCCCCCTTCTCCCCGCATTAATACTTGGAAGAAAAAAAAAAAAAAAAGGAAGGAGAAAGGAGGAAAAGGCCCACAGCGTTTTCCCAAATCAATTCCCGGTGTGTATACGTCCCGAGACCAAAGAGAGAAAAGAGGGAAAAAAAAAGGGAAGGATGAATTTGCATAAGAATCCACCGCCACCTACTCGTATCGGAGACCCCTGGAAAATTCAACCCCTCGCCGGCCGGTGTACACCGCCTCTCGAAAGATCGATTCCGCGAAGGGACACACCGTCAGAGGCGAGAAGAGATTGCGGAGGGATGAGGCAATCTCCGGCTCGCGTGTGCGTAAACGCGCCCCTGCAGGGTGGACCATGTAAAAGTAATGCACACCCCTCGAGAGGGACGCAGTTTTCATTCGTACTGAATGTATTGATGAGGCCGTAGCGGCCGGGAGGGGAAGGACCGAGGTTGGAGTTACGGCGACGGGAGAGAGACGATTTTTGCATTATGTATACGATCGGAGGGAGGGAATAGCACACGTGGGCACACGGAATGAAGAGGAACGTATATGGACTCGTGTATTATTGAACGGGACAGTTCGCGCGCGATGGAATAACAAATGGGAAGTCTTCGCAAGGCTCCGACTAATGAAGAATCGAGTATGGAGGGGAGCTTTTCTTTCTTCTTTATTGATAACTCCAACTTTTGCGAGCAAAGGCGTACGAGAGGGAGGATTTGTTTTTGTCTATCGTTGGTTTGTCGAAAAACCATACTTTTCAATGAGACTTTATCAAACAATGAAACCTTTTTTTTTCTTTTTGTTACAGGTGAGACTCTCTCTCTCTCTCTCTCTCTGATCTAACTGCTCCCTCGTCCAGCTAAATTGTAAGTGTTACACAATAAATATTAATTAATCATTTTGTACTGATGAAAAAATAATGATAGCAAAAGCCCAAGAATAAACGCGGAGGGAGAGTTGAAAAGTGTTGTTCATCGGGAAAAATTGTCTTGATGAAAAGCTGGGCGCTTGTCGCCCAACGGAACTGAATGTCCCGGGTAACGAAGGAGGAAGCGATGGAAAATTCACGCAGCGCGGAAAATTTAAATCTCAAATTGCCGGCGGAGCTCGTGCGCGCGACAACTTTTCGACCAATGGGGGGGGGGGGGGGAAAAAAAGGGAAATTTCAGGGAGGGACTTTGGTACCGCGCAACGGGGAGACTGCGAAAAGCATGAAATTAATTCTTCAGAAGAGTACGAGAGAAAAAAAGGGGGTGGAGTCCGCGCTGAAGGGAAGAAAATCACTCGGGCGCTGAATTTTTCAGACCCAGCGGCAGACAACGCACAAAAGACGTAAAAACGTAAATCCATTTGCAGTGCCGTCTCTACGTGTATACCCTCTCTATCTCCGACTTTTTTTTCCCCTTCCCTTTCCTGGTTGTAGCCTGTACGCAACGGCCGCTTCCTCGACGCGAGGGAGCAAAGTGAAGCAAATGTAACGGCCGAATCGGGAGGGGTAGTTCCTTAAATGTCGCCATTGGGCTCGTTGTTCTTCTTGCACGCGTCTAGTAGGCCAGAGAAATTGCAGCGTTAAATAAATTAGGCAGAGGAGGATCCGGCAGGCTGAGATTGAAGGAAGAGAGGTTACCTTTTTTTGGAGGGGGTATGAGACGTACAAGTACGAGAGGCACGGGGTGATGACGGCATCTTGGGCCATACATGGCGTGGGGTTAAACGCGGTGGAGGTCCTTTGGTGGAGAGCTAATGCGCGTCGTTTGATCCTTTTTTTTTATTGGGATGTTACGTTGCAAATTGCTTTTTACGATCGCTCCGGCGCTCGAGCTGATGAGCTTTGAGCGGATTTTTACTGCTTTCGGTCAGTTGAGCGGTCTGAAGCGTAATCTTTTTCGGGGGAAAAGTTTTCCATACCACCAAACCGTGTGTTTTTAACGAGATCTTCGGCCTTCACTCGAAATGAACTTCAATTAGTGTAGTTAAAAAATATTTTTCACTTTTTTCCAACTCCAGAGTTGTCGAAGGACTGAAAATTTATTCCTCTCGAAGAAATTTCGTTCGAGATGTTAAACATTGCATTTTAGCATAAAGACAAATTTGTCCTCCAAGTTTGAAGCTAATTAAATGTAAATTACATGAGTTGGTTTTGAAACTTTCGTTACATATACGTATATTACGTTTACTCTGCTGGGGAGTAGCTGTACCGTGATAAAACAAAAGCTATGCGATATCCAAACTACTTTAAGGGTAGAGATTTTCGTGAGCAGTCACACACTGGTGCAGTTCCCATTATATTGAGACGGTCTTGTTTTACCCTCCCACCCACCCATTGCACTAGTAGGTACCTGCGTGTCTTTTGTGTTTTTCTCGTGTAAACATCAAATTGTACCATATTTTTTAATCCAAATACAGCATGTAATTTATAAAAATTAGTGTACTTTATCACACTTTATATATGAATACATTTTTTAGACAATTCCCACTAGTTCGTTCAGGAAGGCGTAAAGAAGTGATTAGCATGAAATACAAATGCCCTGAAAATTAGGGCAGGATTACACGCATACGTATGGATAATAATACGTACTCATGGCAAAACAAGCAGTAATAAAACTGTAAAGTTGCAACCTTAGCAAAGTAATAAAAACAAAATAAAAGTAATAAGTGTGAGCGCGTAGAAAGCGTTTTACCAATATTTACAGAGTCGTAAAAATAAAACAAGCACTAAGGGCTTAAAGTTACTTTTACGGTCTTGCTAGACAAAAAAAATCTTATTGTCGTGTAAATTGCATTCCCGAGACCGTAGTAAGCAAAATATCTGTGATCCTATTCTCTAATATTTTTATGAATATTTGCATTATCATCCCAAGCTTATTGTGCACCAAAGAAACAAATTTTTGCTTTTTTCCTGAAAAACGAGGTAGTTTATTATTTGCATCGATGATACACAAATTTTATGCGGATGTGCTTGATTCAGTTACTCATTACATACGAAGAAAAGAAAAGTTGGGTAGACCAAAGGGCAGCGAAATTTCTATTAGTTCTTGTTCTTACTCTATTATCCTCATCAGCCTTGAACTACTACTCTGTTCGATATTTGGTGCTTGAAAGTTTGGATATACCCATCCGCCGGGTATTAACAGTTTATTAAATATTTATTTGCCCGTCTGCACTCTATATCCATAATGATACGATAATTCAAAGTATTTTGGATGCGATACAATATTAAAGATATGGAATCTAGATATGGAATCTTGCAACATTGACGATTTCACACGAACAAATCCCTTGATTCATGGAAGACTTTACAGCAGCGTTTTGGACTCATCGTTGTTACATGGATTTGAAAATTCGCATCAATAATTACGCGATAATTGGATAACACGACTGTCTGGTCTATTTTGTCTCCCACGTTCGATAATTATCAACAATTTAAAGGTAAAATATCCGAAATAGATTTGGTTTATCGTTACACTGAATTGAATACCTCGCAAATCCACAGCATCACAATTTCGTATCGCCATCGGCTCGATGATTATCGACAAAACTGTATCATCGATGATTTCATTAAACTCGAGGCTCAGCCCAACAGTGACCATCCGTCCGTTCTCCGAAACTACACGAAGATCCCAAATTTTCACAAGTAAGTTGATTGATGAATTGTAGCGCTCGGCCATCCAGTAATGGATGGTAACTCGAGGAGAGCTGTCAAGAGCTGCAGTTTCCCTTGGACTAACTGAATTTAATCCTTCCTCTCTCTTTCGACACTTCCAGAGAGACCGAACGGGGGGATGAGAACTGATTTTGCTCGAGGGATAGTATATAGTCCGTAGGTCGATGTTACGTACAACTCACCCATCCACGTTCCTCGCGCTTCATCGAATCCCTCCGAAACGAAAATTCCAAAGTGTTTTCACTGAGAAAATAAAAAAGCTGCCCTCTCCTACTAGGCCTATACTACTTGGTAAAATAATTACAGCTTCGTCTTTTTTTTTTTTTTGACCTCATAGCCCCTCCGTCGACTATGTGCTATTTCAATTAAAAACAGATGATAAGACTTTTGGCACCAAAGTGAGAAAGAACTTTGATGAGGAATTGCATTATAGCAGCAGGTGCCAGTCAAATGCGATGCGTTTAACGTTGTCAGACACACTGTGTACGTGGGTGTACTCGTGAACGTCTTCAGAGCTCATAGGTATTTCTTGCGAGCCCACCCGAAATCACATCAGCTCTTGCATCCCACCTTCTACCACGTATATAAAGATATATCGTGCTTTTTCGCTCATGCCGAGCAGAACGTGTATACCCTAAGCTTTTGCAAAAGGCTAAAAACCGAAGAGAACAAAGACAACCGTGCACACTCCCAAATACCCTTGCTAAAAAGGTCTTTTTCCTTATTTCTTTACGAAATCTCAATACAGCAGTACACGCTTGAAAGTAAGGGGAAAAAAAACAACAACTTTTTCTCTCTGTCCACTTAACAGCAGCCATTCATTGTAATGACTTTTGCACGGATCCACAAAACGTAAGGTATAAGCATCAACGTTGGGTGAAAAGAGAAAAAATGAAATGGGACTACATATACGACAACGTCGCTTAAAACGCCCCCGCGCTTCGCTAACGCCACATTACAAGTGTAGGGCGGTCTGCACGTGCCATCCGTAACTTTCTTTTTTTCATGCCGAGATAAGAGGAGTTGGGCATGCGAAGAAAGGTAGGTATTATGAGATAAGCACCAAAAGGTATGTACTTACACTTACGTAATGGTAAAAGAGCGATGTTCTTGAGGGGGGAATATTAGAGTTAAGAACGTCTGCTTACTTTAACGAGATTAGATGCCGCGGCTAATGAGCTCGTTGATGCACTTAGGGGAGGTTTTTTAAGGTCTCCTCGTCGTTAGGTGGCGGGGAATCCTTTTTGTAGCATATTTTTGTTGGATTACTGCCACTTGTTACTTATTACATCTTTGCATCAGGGATACCTACTTACCTGGGAATCGGTTGTATTAGGAGACAATAAAACAATTCTCTGCAATTAATTTAAAAACTCCACGTTTATCAACACAACCATCCGAGAAACGGTTTGCTCTCGCGGTGTATAGGAAAGAATTTCGCGATGAACAAGAAAGTTTTTGTATAGCCAGCTCACAATACTATACGCGTATATGTGTACACACTTGAAGCTGAAGAAGAGGAAAACAAGGATAAAAGGGCGGGAGAAGCAAGGAAAGGAGTCAGGAAGCGTGGGCGGGGTGGAGTAGCCATGTGGTACACACACAAACACACGTGTACGTATATATGGTAGTCAAGTGGGCGACGAGGAGACGGAAAGTGCAGCAAGCACGACGTTTAATGACTGCATGCACTGGAAACGTGGCTTTGTGGCGACGACCCACGCAAAGTTTCTCCTCTCTCGTTCGTGCACTTGTACTTTCAGGAAAAGGAAGGATGCTAGGAGTCACCCGATGAGATGCAAAGTTTTCCTCTATTTTCGTAATTGATTCAAGAGAGCAAACCCCATTGGTAAAGAAAAATTTTGTCAAATGTCTCCGGTATAACCGACAACCTCTAGTTTTTTTTATAAAAATAACACATGGACACTTTCCCCAGCCGTCCCACGCTCTCGAAGAAGAGGTGGGTGCCGCCAAGCTATTTGTAGATGCACCTATAATTGGCTGGATGGAAACAGGTTCGGCACACTTTTGTTTGAAAAATAGAGGGAAGGAAGGGAATGTCGATGCGTTACAGAGGTGGTCCGTGTGTACATGCACGCAAGGCCAATTATAACAGCTATATAAGGCGTACCAATGCAAATATATACATCTTCACGAATGAACAATGCAAAGGTGCATCGAAGGTGCGAGCATACAATGGGACACGCTCGCTACACGATATTCATACAAATCGGCAAACGAACACGTACAAGACTAATTGCGGGTAATCACCATTTGGCTCATACTCGAGTATTTTTACCTTACCCATCTTGTGTGGAAAGTGTCGATTCCATCCGCACATACTACCTCTCACCTGATCTCCTAATAACCCAATGGTCACCCTGTGGTGCAGAACCAGCATAGCTTATACATTTCATTGATCTAAAGTGCAAGTTACATAAGACGTAGATAAGCATCCCTCCGTGCAACCATTTATTATTGCACATCCATATACATCCCTGCTCAAGTACCCTTGCATGAAGCCAACCATGTACGCATCATCGAAACGTGGTCGTCCAGGCTTTCTCTCTCTTTATCTCTCGAAAGCAAAGCAAAGCCAAACAGCATCAACAGCAACGGAGCGGCAATTGTAACTCGGGTGCAGCGAAGCGTCGCAGCCCCGCTACATCCACGCAATTAACGCTAAGCGTATATCGCCAGTATGGAGCTACAGCCACCGCACGACCCGTTCTCGACCCGCAAACTCTAGCTCGCCGAAACAAACGATTGTCTCTATACCATGTCCTACTGATGCATTCTCACACATATATGTATGCCACACAATCATTCTCTTCTCTTTACATCCGTGTGCGCACTTTGATATGTATACATATGAGCGCGCGGTGGCTCGGTCGGCTAGGTCGTGGTGCGATTCCCGGCCAGTGCGACTTTTCGGGCAAGTACCTCTGTGTATTTTCACATGTGCTTTTTCACCACGCAATGCTCCTCGAGGAGGGTTTAGGCGACCTTCTCGCAGCAATAATTGCCTAATTTCCCCCTTACCCCCCTCCCAGTAATGGGAGGCCTCCTATCCCTTTCCTTATCCCTTTCCCAAGTGCTAAGTGCCCATAGTAGTGCCCTTATTTAAAAGGAGCCGGACGTAGAGCACTATAATATTAAAAAAAAAAAAAAAAAAAAAAAATATGTGTACATAACGGCTAAACGGGTCAAAGCGCACGTATATACCTACCTACATGTATAGATGCGTACATTACATTTATCCTTCGTAGCAAGAGTTGGTGTCAGAGGGAGGTAGAAGAGATATGTTCTTTCCACCGGTCGTAAATAAACGCGAGTGTGCACGCTCATGCTTTAAGTAGCGTTTTACGCGCTTCTCGTGTAGTACCCACCACAACCCCCTGTATTACACTATACATTCATGTGTAATAACAGCCAGTGCGTATACATACATACATACATACGACCTTACCGCGGTTATACCGCGGTTTCAGTTGTTATAGCCCGTCGAAATTGTGGGATTATCATGCGAACTGGACTATGACAGTCCCGGTTAAGGGACGTGTATATAATATATACGGTACCTATACAGCGGGGGAAAGGTCTATTACAGTGCTCTTGCGTCCACACAGCGAAAATGACACTCGTAGACTGCCTCTGCCATTGGTATATATAATATATATGTAAGAGGGGGTGGGGTGAGTTTGCGCCGTTTATACTGCGGACACGTTGATTAATCAAATGAAGCTTTTGGGCTGCCGCACTTTCGCGACTATTTCCATTTTTTGGCTGCTGTTGTTTTGCATCAGAGTGAAATTCTGTTGGTTATTGTTGCAGTCGAGGTACACGCAAATCTTTTTTTTTTTTCGCTCAATTTTCATTTGGCCCATGGCAATCTATACAACAAATTATTTCAATACCCCGCAAAAACACGATCACAAAGGCTTACTGGATTTTGTTCTATCTACGATCGAGCTATCAATCAAATTCCACCCAATCCGATATTAATGTGCAACAATTAAGAGAACTAGAGATTATCCGAAACAATCACGTACTATTGCAATATAAAACATTTTCAACAAAATTCCAGATAATTGTCTCGGCACCGCTATACATATAAGATCTCGCCACTCACTGATTGAGAACTCTCTCGTGAAAATTCAATACACCGCATGGAGAAGTCGAGTAAATATAAAGAAGGTCCCGGAAGAGCCAACCATTTTGCCGTCCCAGCGAAATCCCTCCCTTCCCAAATGTCCTCGCTGGCAAAAATTAGCCAACCGCATTTCCCCGCGTATATTACTTTGCTCCGCCTTATCTGGTTCTGATGGTATATATACGTACACATGCACGGGAGGGTCGACGTCGGAAGTATGGTTGCTCGAAAGAGACTCGAAGCTTCTTGTTGGGGAAAGGAGACGGTTTCACGCTTGGGTTGTCACGAACTCAATTTAACCTCGGGCCGAGCCTTTCAACCGGCGACTTAATTGTATAAATATTAAATTATACCGACTACGCGGGAGACGCATGCGGGTCGCGATGTTTCATCGTCTCTCGATATCAGGGACTCGAGTCCTCGGTCTGCTGTGGCGGTGAGTTAATCTATCAAGTCGTTCCTGCGAGAGCGGAGGCTGATTTGATGGAGAAGTCGATTTTTTTTTTCTCCTCCCTTTCGACGTTATCGGCAGCGTCGGGAGGAAGGATCGAGCTGCTGATGAATTCGACATCGCCATGTGGAGGGAAAAGCTATACAATCGTCACTAAGATTACTTGGACGCGATAAGCGGAAACTTTTTCCATCGGTTTCGTATCGGATCGGAACACAAGTTCATGGGTACAGCCCATTCCTCCGCAATTTCCCACATCTCATCAAAGAATGGGCCAATTCGTACGAGCAAGGATAAAATGTCTATCCCAAGCGTTAACGTGTATATGAATCCGCTGATGTACAGGCACAACAGACTCTGGTGCAAAGAGACAAATAAAGAAAAACTACGGGGTCGGAGGAGTGTCAGCGGTACAGTAGACGTGCAGTGGTTGATCACCTTCCGCCTTTGCATCACTGCCACGTGCACTTGATATTGAAATAAACGAGCTCGGCTGCTGTTTTCCTTGAAACTCCCGTACATATACAGTTGAGAGAAAGATTCAATCTTCCCATCCAAAAAGACAATGGTCTAATGGTGACACGGCATCGATGGCTCACACGATTCGGGCAAATTGTTCCGTTTCTCTTTCTCGGGTGAGTATAAGCGAGTGGGGGAATTTCGATAAGTTGGTTCATTGACTTCCTGTACGGGAGTTAATACGCGTGAGCGTAACTTTTCCCAAATCAGCCAAGCTTTTTGGATAGAGTGTGTTATCTCCTTGAGCTAAGTAGGAGACTTTTTGATATATGCTGTAGTATTATTGGAAGGAGTGGAAACACCACTCAGAAATTTGATTAAAGGGATAAGTTTCAAACAAACGAAGATAGATGATTGTTCGAGTCATTAAGATGGAATTTTATCGTATTCAGTGGAGAAAGGATTATGGTATGAATGGAAATTACTTTAAGGTGAAGAATCATTTGCGAATCGCGTCGTGTCACATACATTGTTTTTTAGATGTATTTCATTATATTGTGTTGTTTAGAATCAAATGCTTTATCTTGAAATTTAATTTATCTTGAAGTGCACCGGTCATACACGTATAAAAAAAAAAATAGTAATAATAATTCCAGACATGAAAGGAACGGTAAACTCATCATGTGCTTGGAAATTATTTACATCGGCAAATCCATAATTTGACATTGGACGGAGTAAAGTACATTGATATATAATTTAAAAGAAAAAAGGAGGGGCAGAGAAAAGGCATGTCGCGAGAGAACAAAGCATTCGGACGGGGAAGTTGGGTACACCAGCAAAATAAGGAATATTGCGTACTACCCGCATAATCCCTCTTTGAAGTCTCCCCCGTGCGTCTCAACCCCCCCTCCCGCATCTCTTCCGTTGATGTCCCGAACCTCGACCGCTTTTCCACTTTCACTTGGCATTTCCACTCTCTTTTTCTTGTATCTGTGATATACGCGATGCCAGGACTTTGTCCAGTGATTACTCGTTTCCTTCGTCCATCGTTGATCCCTACTTGACAGGGGATGATTTTTATCATTTTTCCATCCTTTCACTTTCCTTTTTCCGCATTTGAGTCCTTGTATCATTCGTTCCAGTCTACTGCTTTTTTATCCTTAATGCTGCTGTTTGTTAGTTCCAAACTGTGTACTATATTAAAGGGTTGTTCAAACTGTACTTGAAAATTTTTTTCTCTCTTAATTTAGTTTATTGAAGAAGTTTTATTAGTTTGTCAGAGTTACAGAAGAGAGATTGATGGAAAATTATTGATAAGTGACGTAATACTTTTTCACAGAAAATGGAATAACCATGTAATGTACCAAAAAATCGTTTAGTCATCAGTTGGATTACGTAACAATAAGCGATAAAAATATCAAAAGAGTAATAATATGATGGAATTTATCCTAGAATACAATCATCTTAGCTTCGATCACAAAAGTTGTCAAATTTTAGATTCAGCTGTATAGGCCTATCAATATTATTATACAATTGTCTGACTTGATTATGTAAGACATTGAAAAAGAATCATTGTAATTGAATAATTTCAATTTTGCCTCGAATGGACTCTGGGTTAACGATTTCATAGTAAAAATACCAGAACGGGTGACATTGTTAATACTTCTACTCGCACACCAATAATACTATTACACTTCTGAACAAGATAAAAGTAAATCACAAATACATAAACGGTAATTTCCTAAAAAAATTGTACCAGTATTATTCATACTCGTACCAAACAAAATTAACTCGTACCAAACCAATACGCAAATAAATTCAATATACATTAAATTTTCAGCTGCATCGTACATCATTGATTATCGCCAATCCAGTCCGAGATCCCACAAATCAAATTCTCGCTCTCTATTGAATATTCATAAAAAGTATATCAATTTCTATATACTTTCCCAAGCAACGAATCTGATGAAACAGTAATATAATCTTGTGGACTCCTCGACGAGATTCACCAATCCAATAAATAACCAAACACTTTGCTAATTAAAACTGCAAGCATTGATTAGCTGGGTTGCCCATGCGGGGGTGGGGTTGGGGGGAAGGACAAAAAAAAAGGTATCGAAAAACCATTAGGCAGCAGAGACACAATAAATGAACCGGGGAGCGGAGAGTGGGCCCTTGAGGGTCATAAATCGCAAAAAGAGTCCACTTTGCGCGGGTAACCAAACGCAGCACTCACACGTAAGGAGAAGAGGAGGGGAGCGACCCCAAGACCACTGGTATAGGTATACATACATATATTTATAGCAAAATCGAAAGATGGAGAGGAGAGTCCGAATGAAGGGCTCGATAGAGTCACATCAGAGATAAGGGACACGCGCAAACGGGCGAGCGGTGAAAGTAAAAGTGCGCCTATATATTTTATATATATATATACGGTAGTTGTGGTGGAGATGGGTCTAGATACATGTATACAGGGATGCGCGCAAGGGGTGGAGGAGAATCGAATTTAGGTGGCGTAGGCGAAACTAATTTCGGTGCGCCTCCTGTTCGGCATCAACTCCTCTTCCTCCTCCTCCTCTTTCTCTTCCCCCGTCCCTCTTTTTCCGGCTGCGTGAAAGCACCCGCACCCCCCCCCCCCATACGGCGGAGAGCCGAGACCTAGATTTCCGATACTATTGAAATCCGGTGAAGTGAAAAGCAAATTATATGAGTCCCCCAACTACCCCGTCTGTGTGTATGTATATATATAAGTACACCCTCTTTCTCTCCAAGGGGCTCGCCTAGTGGGCCCTTTGATGTTTTCTCGGTCTGCGACGGCGTTGTACCTTATTCCCTGCCCCCCCCCCCCTTTGCTTACAGATATACACGCACGCTATTGCACA
Organism: Copidosoma floridanum; assembly: GCF_000648655.2. The sequence continues at coordinate 811,972 of NW_019379455.1, read as the reverse complement.
AATGTCTTTCAATGTGCAGTGATATACTACTGTCTTAAGCATTCGTGTACATGGTACATTTTAAAATGAGGTCGTGGTGGAGGTGAAGGTCGATCTCGAGGAGAAATTGTCATAAAACCCATACTCGTGGTTGAAACTCCAATCGAGAAGATACCCTGCATGGAAAAGTCCAGTTAATCGGTCGTTGCTCTTCCGCAATTGAGGTCGTATCTTTTTCAAAAATCCAAAGAATTGTTTTCAGACAGTATAATAAGTTGCGATGGAAAAGATAATACATCAGCACACGGGAGCCGTCGCATGTGATACCAGAAAGAGAGAGAGAGAGTCATGACTACAAAGCAGAGACGATCATGGCAGCGATGCGTGTACCAGCCGATTCCTACAAAGGCCTCCCGCGACCCTCCCTTCATTGTGCGTCTTTCGAGACACAAGAAGCCTCTCATCCCTCCACCGCCGTCATCCTCGTTATTATAAAGTTAATATCAGCCCACCGGCAGCGCACGAGCCAAAGTTATCGGCGCGGAGAATCTTCCTGGAGAGGGTGCAAGACAGCAGCCGGGGAGTATCATAAGTAGCCCCACGTGCGAGGGATAAATTGCTCGTGTATAATTGAAGACAGGCCCTTTGAACGCGGGTGCCCCCGCTAATTGTCATCGGCCCGTTGCGAGCACCCACGGGATGAATGACGTCGATTTTAACGAGCTGCGAGGCTTATCCGATCTCCTTGTGCACGAGCTTGGGCTTTTCCGCACGTTGCAACGTCACTACACGTTTTTTCCCCCCAAACAACCACTTTGTTGGAATCCTCCCCGTGCATGCACATGGTGTTCATCCAATGCACTTCGACACTTTGGCCAAACGTGGATTTCCATCGTGTTCCGTCCGACCCGCCACAAGTTGGCCGATAACGTATAACAGCTTCCAGTGGAACAACGTCCGGATCTCTGGGAATAGCTCGCGAGACCTTTTGCGTATACACACACACGCTACAGCCCCCGCGCATTCCTTCCCGAAAGTACATCGATCTCGAGGATCGAACTTTGCCTTTCTCCCGGCTCACCACAGAACTTTGAGCGTCCAAGTTGTGCATTTCCATCCCCCTCCCCCCGCTGCAGTCAAGTTTACGAGCGATGTTTAGCGAAATCGTTTACGATATGTTGTATAACTGTGAAAATACGGCAGGGCCATTTTTCCGTCTTACCGTTTGCGCTTGTTTTTCCAAAGAACACGAGCGCTAGAGATCGGGTTGAAGCGTGTTGCGAGATGGAATTTTGTTTGTGCGTCGAGGATCCGCAAAGGATGAAATATCTGTTTTCGAACGAAAGCGCAAAGTTCGAGGCAAGCCTAAGGATCCCCGTGCATAAATCACGAAGTGAGTTATGAATTTCCAAGTCCCGCTAGCTGCTTGGTTAGTTTGTACTCGTCATCCCTTTAAATAATTCACGGAATGCATCTCTCCCTCGGTAATCTTCGACCGCTCTGGTGTACGTTTAACCGGTTACCCATACTGATGACGTGCACCTATGCTCTCGGAACATCATTACAAGTGTGATCATCGTCTGTTTAGATTGGACAGTCGTAATTTCTTTTGCTGTGGATGCTCACAAGGTACTCCGAGACCAATGCTCATGAGAACAAAGTTCATTTGCCCTCAGGAATACCTATACCCTCTTCATCAGCTTGTGTGCCCTAAGGGTTAACTATTTACAAGTAGAGCAACAAAATAAACATGATGTCCATCGTAATTGTGCATTGTTGAATCTATTGAAGCTTTTTGCCCATATATCGGTACACCGGCTCGAGGTTTGCGCCACGTGGTCTGGATTCCTGGGAATCGGCTTTCAGTTCCCGGGAAAAATTTCACGGAAAGCAAAGGGTAGAGATACGCTAATCCAGAAGCATCGTGGCAAAGTTTTGCATTTTCCCAAAACTATCTACACCACGAGTACGCGAGAAGATATACTACGGCGAACATCTTGTTGGTCTCGTCTGTGCGCCGGTATCCGAAGCTGGCAAGTTCCATCTTTAACTCCCTTATTCCTTTGCGTGCTTTGCGGAAGAGTTTCCGGTTTTACGAGGTATGTGCTTGGAATTTCCGAGGATCACCAACTACGACGTCTAAGCTGATAATTCTGTACACGCCGATTCGTCCCGGATTGTTTCAATCAACTATTTTCCAAGAAATTATATTTTTTACCAGTCCATGGCTGTTCGCTAAACATGGAACGTGTAGTGTCTTCCAAGGAAAAGATGGCAGCAACCACATGCTTTTGCGAAACTTGCAATGTAATCGCGTTTAGGAACGAGTACCAAAGTTCGTTCACGTGAAGTTTATAATCAACACGAGAGTAATTATATTTTGTTTGAATTTGTTTGGCCTGAATACAATAAGTATTTAATAATAAAAGAGAATCCCATTATATACAAGTATACGTACCGAAATTAAAACTCGAGTAATTACGATCTCGTTAAGGAAAAGCTTACTACGTACTTTTACTTTTATAAGAGAGGAGCATATTATTTTGTACTTCAACCGATTTTTGAAGGTTTAAATGTTAACCAATGAGTTTGGAGTTAACAAAAAATCTATTTATTGCTGCATTACGACGCTAATTGACATTTTACGCAAGTGTTATTGGCACAGTGACTTTGTTGTTATTTTATTGAAAAAACTTAACTTTATGTAGATTTCCATGAAGGAAACCGTAAAACGTAGTATGGTTGAACGGCAAAGAAGGGGGTGGAGGTGAGGAAAGAAAAATGTGGCGCTTACGAAACAAATTACAAAAGAATGTTTAATCCAATCTCTCGCGCATGGGCCTGTAAACGCAAGCCAAAATTTTCTTCCAACTAAAAATAAAAAATTTATAAAAACGTGCACTTTATCACGTGGGTACGTGCCTGAGATTCTTTTAAAAGCGCCTCAAACTGGCTCCGGCAATAACCATTTACCTACTTGAAAGTTACTTCAAATATTTATAGACTTATATATAATATACACCTGGCTAAACGAAAGATTCTTCTGGTTTACGTAGACGCTGCTTTTAATTGGAAAAAAAACTTACTTCTAGGGATATAAAAAAAAAGAAAAAATTAAATGGCCCCTCTCGCGCCATCCCCACGTGCCATTCTACTCTGCTATAACTTCAACGCTTCTGTATTTCCTAAAAGTTATTGTACGTGATTGCACTATGACAAAATTCTTTAAAATTGGATTCACCGCACTAGGGAAATTTAGCAAAGAAAAATTACACCTGATCCGTGTTGGGGGTGTAAAGTGATGGTACAGATATTCCAACGTAGTAGCTTCAACCAATACATGGCAAAGTTCATACGTTTAAAGTTATGGACCAAAACCAATGATTTATCTAAATGGGTATGCTGAGAATGTTTCAGCGAATGAGGGAAATTGTTCCAATTTGCAAGTACCTGCTTAAAAATAGACACACTCAACATTATGACCCTTCAGAAACACCGTCAAAGTGGGGGCTTTAGTTTTCTCGAAAAATTCGGCCGATTAGTTCTGCCCGCCTGCCATTGACAGACGTAAAATCTAGCTCTAAATAAAAAGTCCTCAGAGCTCGGCGGAAAAAATGGGCCGGATAAAAGAGAGCCTCTTAACCGAGGAAAACGAGAGGAAGGAAGGAAAGAAAGAGTCTCTGGTATATATGCACGTCTCGCGTTAGTCGTGAAACTCGGGAAGCAAGGACGAAAAGGGAAAAAATACACGTCGATTCGACGCTCTATTTGCGAGCCCATTAATATTCGAGAGGGTTTTTTTTTTTTTTTTTTTTTTTTTCATCCAAGGAGAGAAAAGTCGTCGTTACGCTGTGTATTCTTGTGCTCGATGACAAAGAAAGTAAATGCACGTTTATTCTAGTGCTCCAAGTTTGTTATTTTTCCTTTTTCAAGTTCCAGAGTTAACTTTTCATTTTTCAGAGGATTATAAGTGCAAAAAAAGATGAATAAATTAAAAAACAACTTGGAATGAAAGTACGAGTAAAAAAAGAAAAGCCAAATAGTAGTGAAATTTGGGCTTTTGAGATTACAAAATCATAAAGACCTTGGAATGGAGGATCAATTTTTATACATTTATAAACAAGAATATCACGTCGACGGGACATCAGCAACAATAATTTCCAGATTCTCGGTCTCGATTCAATGGGACTGGAAACGAACTTGAAATTTAAAAAATTATTCCACTATCCTCCTTCACGATCACTCCCAAGCGCTTCCTCTCTCGTTAACTTCCTCTCGAAGTTTCTTACACCTTAACTCGACTGTCCACCTCAACCCTTGCCACGGCCCACTTGCCCACCCTGACCTACTCTCAAGTGCTTCCCATTTGCGCTTAGCTTTCACATGATCATCAACGTCATTGCTCGAGTGGACACCTCGCACGGATAACTTGACTCCACACACGGCGGAAAAGTCCAGAGCCCGGTTGCTCTTAGTTCGTGTGCTAGATCAGCACCATCTAGTTGATTGTCTTCTAGGATTTCATCGATGGTAAGGATATCCAAGGATTTCACTTGTACAGAACTCCTGGAACTAGTATCTGTACTTATATCCAGACCGAGGCTGACATACCACACGCGAATACGTGAATGTACGTATATGTAAAGTCGTACGGTGTCGCTGAAAGACCTCGACCGAGTGTCCTTTGCGTTTCTCACGCACCTACACAACCGCCAGCCAGAAAAATTATGCTCGCAAGGGGAGACTCTCGTGTGCAATGTTAATGTGGGCCAGGCAGTACTTACGTAGACCCAGAGATTTCCTCAGAGCAGCAGCGGTCAGCTCTTCTATGAATCTTTAACCGGACTCCCCTTCGTTAAATATTCACGGATAAAGTCCTTTGCTTCTTTCTCCCCCTTTCCCCCATCCCTGTCTGAAGATAGAGGGCCTCCTCTCGCGCGCATGTGATACGCTACCGTGTAAGTACATAGTCGTCGTCCAGCCTGCGTGTATATGCAAAACCTGTACACCCCCTTCGAGCCTCTTTGGTACGAGGGAGGATTTAACGTCACCTGCACGGCTGGAAGCTACGTATACATGCACGCTCTAGTATGTATGCTCGGCTTACGTATTTGTACTTGTACGAATAGTATATAAGCCCCTGCTATGGCTTTGCCGATGTTTAAGGGTTGCCCGATTCCCGACCATCTTATATCCTTTGATACAAGTTTTAAAACAAGGATTTCCTCTGTTTTCCACGACTTTTACTCGAATTATTATAAAAAGCCGATGTACAAGAGGATATATTAATATCGTCCAAGTTAATTTGTGGAGTGTAACTGTGGGCGTCCCCAATGCACAACTGCAGTTTAAAGGTACAATTCATGCAGCCGCACGGGGTGGTCAAACGTAAACACTCGCAAGTTAGTGGTGGCCGGCGTCCGCTAAGCGACTCTTGTAAATAGGTAAACTCACGTAGATCGGCAGTATGACTCAAGAGAGCAATTTTTTTTTTTTTTTTTTTTTTATTCGAGCAAAAAGTGAGATTTTCCAACCCCCTTTTGTACACCCCGGACCATGGGGCATACATGGCATGCCAAAACAGCCCCATCAGACACACACTGCTCTCAAGACCGTGACGTTTGTTTCGTCATTAAATCGTGTACAGCGCGAGTGGAAAAAATCGATAGGGGGAAAGAAAGTATACAACAAGCAAGCTGCCTCGTTGTCAAGCCGATAAAGGACTCCCTCAAACTTTCCGGGTTTATTATTGTTTCGCTTCGACGGACGACGCAAGGGACACGCCCGTCGCATGCATAATTCATCTTCATCAACGATTATTACCCCGAAAGTGATCTTGACGAGGAAAGAGTTTTGCGACGGTCCCCCTTGGGCGGATCCTCGGTCTTGCCGATAAAAAAAAAAGAGAGCCTGCACTGGCCACAGCTCCGTATAGGAAAGACCGGGGAAAAATAGACAGGAAGCGCAGGGAGGAGGATCCATATAAACCCCGCGGTGTTGAGTCCAGGGGGGCCGATCAGTCCACCCTCGAGCGCCGCGACGTCTCCGCTTGCCTTATTTTTTTTTTTTTTTTTCGTTCTTTACGGCCCGGCGTTTGTGGTATGTACGCGACGCATACCACTCCTCTTGTGTGCACACACAAGCGCGCGCGTGGGGGAAAAAAAAGTTATCGCGATGTATCACCCCCCGAGAATCGATAAGATCGTTCCGCGCGCTCGCGCGTAAAGTCCGCTCTTTTATTTTTCAGTCCCACCATATACTCTGGGCATTCTTTCCTCGGAATTGTTTGGCTTAGTGGCTGTTTGGTTGTCTTTTTTTTTTTATTTTTTTTTATTTCACGAGCTCGCCGCTGATGAGCGTTTTGGCGTTGGGGCCTCGTAGATGCTGGTGGTTTGAGAATTTGTCGGGATCAACGATTCATGAAACGATGGAAAAAAAAAAAAAAAAAAAAAAACTTGTACCAGACTCAATAATTTCGTGGGCACGGAAAAGTTGAGGGAGGAATCGTTCAGTGATAAGGACGAGCGAACTTTGTTTTCTTCCCTCTTTTTTTTTTCTCGCTCGTTGTTCTTCTTGCGACCAAGGATAAGCTTTTGCTGACCAACTTTGGAGGAAGTGTGTTGAGGGAAAAAAAAATTTCTTTTTTTTGTACGAGTCAAAGTACAAAAAGTTAAGGTTTCCAGTGGGGGAGGAAGAAAGCAGCCTTTAGTAAGTACCGAGCTTCTGACTCCTGATAACACACCTTTTTCTTTTAATTCACCCAAAAAAGACTAATTTTGGTATTTTAGAAACGTTCACTAGATTTTCAGAAGAGCAAAAGGTGTAATTGTACCTGTGCTCCTTCCTCAAAAGTCACTCGATGATTAAGTATGTACACGAGTCTTGACTTGAGGATGAACTCTTGCAATTATTGAACGTTCGTGTTACCGATACCTCGATAGTATAGTAAAGATAAATCAGCTCTTCAATACTTTATCGGGCAAAAACATACGAAACATACATTGATACTCTGCTGTCTCCAAGCTGTGTTCGATTCATCACTCACCGACTGCGTGCACTTTCGCGTATACGCCATAACAATATCTGACAACAGAATATGGATTCACGGCGCGGCAAAGTGCCTCTGCCATGCACTCCCGATGTCACGCTCCGCAAGCGCGCCAATCTTCTTATGCATGAGGTGCTCGAACGGTATTGACTTGGTCGTTCGAGTCATGGAAAATTTATCTTTCATTGGTTCAGAAAGCATTTTTGCCTGCATACATGTATCTTCACCATTTGACGTATTTAGCGACTGTACGGCACCACTCGGGGGTTGACGTTTTCCCTCAAAACCTGTCGCATTTTTCAAGCTTGAGTCGAAGAAAAGTTCCAAATTGCAAAACTACTCTTATTAGGCTATTTTCGAGGTACGTGACCGGCAAAATAGGTTCGACAGCATCCAAGTTCCATAATACTCAGAAGCAAGAATAAATTAATAATAACTTTGGATCAATTGATATAGTAGATTGTTCACATTTTGTTTATTTTCGCACAATTTTTCGACGTGTTCCTATAAACAATAGTACCAAAGTTTGTACACGTTGAATGTTTGCCGAAATTTCTTCGCCAACACTGGATGAAATCTTTTCAGATGTTCATAATATCTTAACGTAAGATTTGCAAAATTATGAAAAAAAGAGTTTTTAATTTGGATAGAATAAGACCCTTTGCATTATATTCAGTATCGAAAGTCTGCTCGAACCATTTTTTCCAAACTCATTGCTAATTTAGCGAAAATCCCCTCTAAAATACATGGCAACTTGAACATGCAAAAGTAAAACAAAAGCTTGTGCAAGCCCCGTATAGTCTCGACCGTACTTTTTCCCCCGAGTGATCAAACAAACCCCTCGTCACCGCCACTTAAATTCCGAACAGAGTCCCTGCAAGATCGGTTGGAAAACCAATCGAAAGCTCGTTAATGCCCGGCAAACTAAGTTGAAGAAGGCGTGTATGCCCACACACATATACAGAGCATCAATAATGCAAGCTCGACCCCCAGCCGGTCGATGCCGGGCTGATTTCTTTTTTTTCTCGCCCACCGTACACACACACACAGCTCGTAAGGAGTATAAATAACGCATGTCCCATTGTATACACCTATACACCGCAGCCGGCTGGGAGATGGTGCAGCGTCAAGCGGATGCGAGGAAGGTACCGCGCCGCTGCTCGATCTATCATTTGTCGGTTTCGCTCGACCGGCGAACGTGTTTCAATTTTTCCTTCGTGCCCCGATCGAGGGAAAACACGTCCCCGTGTCTGCTGGTACGCGGCGCCGACGTTGATGGAACCTCCCCTGGCCTGGAGATAATGAAAACGTAAACAGCCAGCCGGGAAAGAGAGCAAAGTGCAGCAGTTTGTTTGTTAGCTGCACCCTTGTTTTCTTCTTTTTTTTTTTTTTTTCTCTTCTCTCAAAGTTGCGTTTACCTGATGTCTAATTAAGTTCGCACCTACGTGGCGTGGATTTTAGGCGCGATATTGAGATTGATGGGTGGCTTGAGTGCATTTTGATGTTGGTCAACGCTATTGTGTGTCAATTTTTTGTTCATCAGAGGAACCGGTCACTGGTTACAACTGCGTCTGTTTACTTTTTCTTTTTCAATGACCATTGCTGTCACTCAATGATGGCTTCCAAAACGGTCAATTAGAAATCGTGAGACATGATTAGAATTGCGAATTGATAAATAATATTTTCTCATCCAATTGAGTTCAATTTCTTTTATTATATATATGTACCGATGAAATTTTTTACAACAACACAAAGCAACAGTTCATCCGAGAAAAATCAAGATCAATAAGTCGAACGAGTGTGGCTTGTGGACTGAAAATACAGGCAATGAAAAAAAAGAGACTCTGTCATTTCTCCGAAGCTCGATGAAGCGTACGGGAAGTTCAAACAAAGCACTCCATCACTTTTCTCCTTCTCCCTCTCTCTCTCCTTCATTATATATATATATATGTAGCATCCCTCGGAGTGGCAAGCCAATGTCCTCGAAAGCGAGGGGCGAATGAGTGCAATTTTCATCGCGCAAACAAATAGCCGGGGGGCACACTAACTTACGAGCTTTAAATCTCGCTCGAGTCGTCCTTGCGATGCCGCGCACTTTGTCTCCTCCGTTCTTATCGCCCCTCCCTCCCACCGTCCCGTTTCTCTTCATCCTTTCCTCGTTTACTCGGAGCTGAAAGGAAGCCCCCACCTCGCGCCGCGTTGCACTCGGTCTTGGAAAAATAAGGTATTTTCCTGGGAAATCGCTTATGTACTCTACTTCGCCAGATTGTTTTATCTGTAAAACTTGATCATTTTAGACTAGGGGAAAAACAAACATTTCTTTCTTTTATCGCAAAACTAGGTATTGGCGCAGTAGTGGAAGGTGTCGGAGGATCGGGCATCACCACTTTAGGACTGATTCAAATAACAGTTTAAAACAGCGACTTTTCAATGGCAGATCTTTCATGGTTTCGATTCAGTTCGAGGTCGCAAGTTTTCATCAATCCCAAATCATCCGGGATACTAGAAATTCTTAAAAACTGCAATTGTGGGGCACTAGTGTCACTACCTTACTACTCCAAAATTTTTTAATCACTGATACTGCGGTTCGAGATGACAATCACGGATAAGCTTTGGATCTCCAAATGAAAGTATCTGAGTATCTTCGATGGCTCGATCGGTTAGTACAAATAGATTAAGAGTTTACGTCTATCGTTAGCTGGCCAAAATAACTGCACCTTTATGAGTCGATTACACTTTTATGCGAGCATTACCCCTTGGACGAAAAATTTTTTTTAAACCACCTTGAGCATCACGACCGCGCGTTGTTTCATCCTCGGCGAGGTACAGCCTCTTCCCCCTACATCGGGATTTACGGGATGGCACGGCGTGTACACACAAATCAGCCCGGTTGTACACCTTAATCTCGCCTTCTCGCCCCCACTGCTCCCTGGGATCCTTCTTCCTTACCACCTGCCCCGTCCCCTTTGGATGCAATCACGCTCTGGTCCAACGCGAGAGGGAAAAACGGAATATTTTCCTCGGAAATTAAAGGGCGTTATCCCGACGTGGCTATACTTTTGACACGCTTCGCAATGTGTATATGTATATTTACCCCTAATTTCCCCCGGATACCCTCCTACTACTAGTGATTTCCACGGCCATTTGCAGTTTTTTACCTCGGCTGGACCGATAAGGCTTGGAGTTTTTTTTTTTTTTTTTTTGTATCACCTTCATCGTCGGAGGGTCTTTGTTTGCCCAGATGGAAGCTGAATGCAAGGACATTTCCATGAAATTCTAGGCAGCAATGGAGATGAGCTTGCTCCGATCATCAAGTCCTTAAACTGCTATTCTGTACTACCAACCACCCCTCCTACCAGTGTAGTTTGCACAATGTCCATAACATCACATCGAACCGAGCTGATGTGCCGCGCAAAGATAAGGGAAGATGCGACACACCTCGTGGTCGTATGCATGTATACACGCACGGATGGGCAGGTAGCGACGCGTCGAATAAACAAGGGCTCCGTCGGTCCATATAACAGCTTTGCCGCGTCGTTGTGCGGAAATCGAGGCGTCCGATATAACGAGCTGTATACCGGGCCAGGAGAACGAGAACGACCGGACCGGATCGTTAATCGAGCCTCGGTGGTGCATCGACGTGCCACCGCTCTTGTGTACGAAAGGTATATATATGTATATATACATATATACATATATACATGTACGCGAGTAGGCCTTCAATGGAACCTCGTACGTGTGTAGAGGCTGTCGTTCGCCGGTGTACCGCCTGCTGGGCCGTTGTACGGATCGGTAAGGTATACCGAAGGGGCGGACCCCGTACATATATGTATATATGGCATCAGGGATGCGCGTGAATATGCATTATCTCTCTAACTGGCGCCTCACAATGGAGCCAGGCTGCTGGTCTTATGTGTAGGTACGTGACGGAAAAGGGACAAAGGCGACGGGGCGTACGGACACCTTTTGGGTCTTTGGGAGTCAATTTGAAATAATTGTCGTACGTCGTGTAGCCACGGCCACCGCCAGGTGACACGTTTAAACGTGTAAATCCCTGAATCCAGCTGTTTCGTGTTTCACGACTTTACTTTGTTTTTTTTTTTTTTTTTTTTCTCTCTCTGTTTCTATTGAGAAAAATTGGTAAGGAGAGGATTCTTGGAAAACCGTGTGCTCATCGGCTTACTTTGCGCGACGTTCGTTATCAGCTACAAAGTTGCATCGAATTTTCCAAACGTTATCTGACGCTCGCAGACGGTGATTGTGTACACGTCATACGAACACGTCGCTCCCGAGTCGATCGCTCGGAACATCCAGTGGGCGATATTTCAGGTGCCTCCGTATCAGCACCGAAAGCCGATACTTTATCGGCTTATTGATCACTCCAAAGCAAAATTACACAATGAAATGAAACGAAAAAAAAAAAGACACGTTGGCTTGTCTATTCACTTTTCAATAAACTCTGTATCAAAGTTAACCCATTTGATCCATTCGACACCCTGTTGTACTGTTTATCGAACGTCACATAAGGGTGAAAAAAGGGTGGCACACCCAATCATCAATCGTCAAAGAGCCACAAAACTCCAATTGCGTCCTCGTTGCATGAAAGTGTAATGTATAACAACCTTGACCCCCATAAAACGCGTGTAGAGCGACAAACAGTTCCCCCGTGTGACGCAGGCCCGATTTTCCAGTAGTCCCTCGCATCAATTCGATTAGCGTAACTCGCGTGTCTGCCGCCCATCGTCGCCTCAGCTCGTGCCGCCCCTAGCTCATGTCACCCCACCAAATGCGTATAATCCAATACGCATCAATCATAGGCCATTAGATCCGGGCAAATCGAGCCCTCGCCGCAGCTATACCTGACACCACTTGGTTGTACGTGTACACCCCCTTGCAAGAGTCGAGCCCCTGAAATCTGGAAAGCATTACCAGAGTATTTGTGTGAAAGCCGAAAGGTGTGCGCTGCCTGTGGGTGACGACTTGTGGCTCGGGAAAAATTATAACCGTGAGGTCTGCCCGAGTGTATGTATAGGAAACGTGACGAATCTACGGCTTCCCCTGTACCGTAATCCCTCCCCGAAAAAAATGTGAGGAAACGGAGGTTGGGGGAATTTTTCCGCCCCGGCTTGGATGCTCGGCCGAGCCCCGTACACCTATACCGTCCCTGGCTTTTATGTAAATTGGCGTGGCCGAGCGAGCGGGGGTGTATCGGACACGTGTGCGCGCGTAGGACGATAGTAACGGGGCATTGTATAGACAGGGCGCTTGACTTCTGAACGCGACACCGATGGAGGGATCGGGGTCTTTTTTCTTTCGTGTTATGTATAGGCTGAGAAATTTCGGTAAATGCTTGCTGTGTTGAATACACGTTGCGGATGCGTGTATTGGGCTACAAAGTGCCGATGTTACAGTCAAATGATTTTAAAGATATACGAATGTAAGCTATTGTAATTTTACTCATAGTTTCATTGCTAGTATGTTGTATAGAATAAGATTTTTTAGCATATGGTACGATGATTTAATTGCAGTGATCGCACAAACAAGTAGAGAAACTCAATCCAAATGGGTAACAATATTTTCCATGTAGTAGTGAGACAATTTTATAAAATCAAGAAATTTCATGAGGCTATAATAAGAAGATTCAATTACCGTTTCACAATAACGTGTAAATAATGGTTCCATTCAACTTAAGAAATAAATTAAAAAATGATTGAAATTTATAACAAAAATTCATCTACAACTTTGGTACCATATTGGGATCACCTGTTTCCCCCCTTATATTTACAGACCTTGTGATTGATGATCTGTAAACGGAGTCACCATCCATTTTAAAAAGAAAATTAGATTGTGCATCCACATTTTACTTCGGCTACGTAGATAAAGTTGTCCTTTGCATGAAAAATAACCATATTTGGACCATATAGACACTTTTGATTCTTATTACACGAATAAAAAATTCAGCCACGAAACGGAGACTAAACAACAAGTAATATTCTAGACATGCCTATCATAAAAAATAAAAACTATTCAACCTTTGCTTTGAAAAACCTATACTTTATGACTTTGTCAGATTATCCAATGAGATATGAAATGGGTAGGGTATTACATGTATTCCTGCCCATCTCCCAGACTTGACCCGATAGCACGACGGTGATCACCAAAGTATACCAAACGCATCTCTAACGTAAGACAGTATAGTTTAACGCACCACCCGGAAGCCCACGTATCTTTTATAATGCAAATAAAAGGTATAGAGGAAGGGTGACAGGAGGGCCGAAAGCCTCTATCAGGCCGAGTCGGAGGAGCAATAAAGCACGCCCGCAAGCCACCGGAACGATCCGAGGGAGATCGAGTGTGCGTACTGCAGCCACACACAGAGTCAGGGCGTTTTATAGCTGCTTGTGTACAGCGCTATGTGCCGAGTAAAAGGCGAGCCCTGCACCTAAAAGCCACCCCGTCGTCAAGAAGTAGCGCTAATAAGGGTCGTGTATACCCACCACAGGGAGGGAAAGGGAGAGGAAGTTATACGCGCTATCACTCCCTCGCATCTCTTTCTTTTCCCGGACTGACACATACGCCGTTTACTACTGCAGTTGGGATTGATGGGCTGTATGGCCGTTCCTGTCGCAGCGAGGGGTCGCAACGATACGTCCAGAAGAATGGGGGGGGGGACAACGCACGTCCGAAATGTCGCGTGTTGACCCTCGTGTGTTTTACCTTCCTCCATCGAGTGCATAATTAATGTGTAATTGGGTTGGATAAATGAGCCGAGTAGTACGTAGTTACTGTGTACGGAGGGTATAAGAGTGGAATGAAAAAAAAAAAAAAATTACCCTCCCGATCTTGCTTCTCGGGAGTGTTCGGTCGTTCTGGACACTCGCGTGTTTTGATGCCTCGAACTGCTTGGGAATACAGAGCTTGGCCGTTTCGTTTCGCAATTGCAATCGTTGATTGGTGCGTTTTGGCTGAACACTCGAATCGCTGTTACGTCAAACATCCACGTGTTTTGAAGTGTAAAAGTTATCACATGCCACGATAAAAATCATATCCGACTCTCAATGAATATTTCTGTATCTACTCAGAGGTGATGTACCATAGAATGATTTGAAAAAAATTGCACCCGTACCTTAATGTGTCACTCGAAAATGCAAAACATACTTATTCATGCAAATAAATGCTTGAATCGAAAAATGAACTTTATGTATCCCAACTACCCTTTGCACAAAATTATTTAATTTAGCCTCAAGAGCACGTGTATTCATTTTTAAGTCTCATGTCGAACGAAAAACATAATATATGTTTCAGAAAGGTAGACATGAAGTACCAAGACCTACAATATCTTATTCAAGACTAAAAAGTGCAAAGTAATAAGTGGACTTGAGAGAGCTTTTGGGAATAATGACGCAGCCAAGTAGTAGCAAAAAGTTACATTTTTCATGCAGACTGACTGGTGCTTGTAAGTTGTTGTTATTATTTGCCCAACTCGTACAGCATAAGTATGCGTAAAAGGTAGCGGTAAAACTTTTTCAAAGACACAAGCACTATCATGCAAATCCGATTCGGAACAGAGAACAGTCAGACACCCAAACAACTTTATGATTTCCCCCACCACGTGCAGCCAAACGTACACGCGCGAAACAGAGCCAGACGGATCGTCCGCAAGTTTGAGGGCGAGTTGGAAAATTGTTCCGCGCATTATATTGCATCCCAAGTAGGCTTACTTGTCCGACGGCGATTGTCTTGCCGGTTGGGTCGCTTTTATGTATTTACACCACTTGTCCGACGAGTCACTTTCATTCGTTAGCCGAAAGAGAGTAGTACCATAACTGAATTCCCATCACCGTGAATGCACATGGACAACCCGAACGCGAGTGCCACGCGCTAACTTTCGGAGAGGGTTGTTACTTACTCCACGAGAATAAAGTTTACGCCCGAAATACGTGGGACGCATGTACTTGTGGAAGTTGATTAATGGGCCGTATGCGGTTCGTAAAGTGTTCATACGATCCACAATTGCCCGATTCTTCGTGTCCCTTTGTCGGGGTTGACGCTGTCGCGTTTTTTTTTTTTTTTTTTTTTTTTTTTTTTTTTTTTTTTTTTTTTAATTTTGGTAAGGAGAGGATTCTTGGAAAACCGTGTGCTCATCGGCTTACTTTGCGCGACGTTCGTTATCAGCTACAAAGGTTTGTTTGTTAGCTGCACCCTTGTTTTCTTCTTTTTTTTTTTTTTTTCTCTTCTCTCAAAGTTGCGTTTACCTGATGTCTAATTAAGTTCGCACNTGGGTGGTGGAGGCTTCACGGGAAGATAGGCACGTATAGGACGTGTGTGTCCAATTACTCGGTTATCGAGAATGTTTTCGTATTCACATGCACGCGAGGGGTCGATAAGATTTTCCATTCCGGCCCTCCTTTTGTGCATGGGATTTTTTTTTTTTTTTTTTTTTTTTACTTATTTCATGGTGAGCCAACTCGAGGGTGGAAGTAACCCGGGGGTGCACGTCAAGTTGGTGCTTTCAGTGAATCACGCAAAGTTGACGAAAAAACCGGAAGTAAAAGACCCCTGGAAGAAAAAAAAGCCACCGCTCGATGGTACAATCATCACCCCGTCGCATACCCCCGTGATATTTACATTGGAATCCAAACGTATTGCCATCAACGCGGACCTCCGCCCGCTGCTTCCGTGATGCATTATAGCTTACATGTATACACCATCGGACGAGAGCCCGTAATGCCCCGCACTCATCCCCCTGTCATAAATACCAACGACGATGAAGAAGAAGAAGAAGAAGATGAAGGGGGGGAAGACAAAGTAAAAAAAGGGAGCCCAAAGCGAATGAGGTAACGGGGGGTGGGGAATCAAAGAAGGAGAGGGAGGAAGGGGCGGTTGTGTGTGTGCGTGCGTATAGGGAAGAGAGGGGAAGAGAGCGAGTGCCTGCCGTATGGCGTGGAGGGTCCCGATGCATGGCTGGAGGCGCACTTGGCTCTCGTCGTCGCTCGAGCGCGCGTGTATGTACTTACCGCTCGGACGCGAGCTTTGGTTCGGAGGCGCGCGCGAATCTGTTGAATGAAGCCTGCGGGGGAGTGCTTATCTGTGTTATAAGCTCGCGAAAGTAGTCCCGGAGAGAAGCGCTTCTTCTTTTTCTTCTTCATTTGGTTTGGGAGGGAAGAAAAAAAAAGGCCGAGTTTATCGCTTTGTTTAACAATTGTGGTTATTTATTGTTATTTTTTTGTAAGTGGGGCGAGTGTGAAGAAATTTAGTGTGTCGCAATAATTTTGGTTTTGCAGTTTTTATTTTTTTTTTCTTCCTTCTTCCTTGCCTCCTTGCGAGCATTTTATTCGGGAGGCGGACACGTGCACGCAAAAATTTGATGCAAATTAGCCGGGCGACGGTGTGTAATGTGATACATCTGTACGGAAGTGAAATTTCATACCAGGGGTGGTGTTTTTTCTGTGTGTTTTTCTTTCGTTTGGAGCTAAGGATGATTTAATACAAGCCTGTGAAAGTGATACTTGTGTACTTTGGCGAACTTGATACTCTTGTTGGAAGCGATAAATTCCACTGATCGATGGATTGTTGTTTTTTTTCTTCGATTTTACTAGATTTTCATGGGCATTCATTGAAGGTTGGCGAGGAATTTTAGAGTGAAACTTCATATTCGAGGTAAGAATTGGTCAATCCTATGACATGCTTCTACGAGAAATCAATGCAAAAAAATGGCACAAACTTATTATCTTCCAATATTGTTTTTTTGAGACCAAAAAACTTTTCTTTTTTTCCACTTATATTTGAAATTTAAGAGTTTTTTTTCAAATTCCTTTAATAATTACATTAATTTTCCATCTCTTTGGTCCAGTTTATGACACACTGGTTGGATAAAAAACTAATCTTCATTTTACGAGTATGTTCAAACGTTTTTCTAAACAATTTCCAAAATCGATGTAGAGAAGACGAATGCGTTACTTAATATTTTTACAGTCTAAATTTTTAAGACACTGTATGAAAATCTTATAAACTATTCGTCTACATGATATATCAATAAATAATTATTACACATTTATACTAACGTTTCACAATTTTTGCTATTTTGTCTAATATCGACTAAAAAAATCGTTTTTTTAATCTCTTTTTTTTTTGTATTCAGAAAGTATTTTAAAAATGATTGCAGAAAATTTTTCTTCTGAATTTGCTCTTCTGTTAGATAAACATTTTAAAAGCAAAGTACAACTTAAAAGCTTTTTTTACATAACTTTAATTATTTATGGATAACTTAGTAAATAAGTAATAAGAAATTTTTATTTTAATCTTTTTTAGTGGAAGTACTCATAATATCAATATTCGAAATACAAAATTAACGTGTAGAAAGCATAAATGTGAGATCATCCAATTTACATTAATGAATCACGATCAATTGACTTACAAACTATTCATATTATTTTTGACGATGATAAGGTTTTGTAAAGTAATCTTTAATAAATACTTTGATTACATTGAATATCCTTAAAATACCTCAAATTTTTACTCTATAGCTAGGGTCGATTTGTTTGAAGCATAGTAACCAATAAACTGAGGGCAAACTGTTCAGTCTCTACGCAGTATCATTTAATCTTGATTAGGAGCTGATAAAAGTTTGGATTTAATCCATTGTCGTTACTGGATTACAATGCCTTGTACCATTGTTCTTCCAAATGTCGCAACCTGTTAATTTGTCACTCAATAATTTAAGATTGAAACTTGATCGTATAGACCCTTGGTAATTGTATTACTCGTTTCAAATTAAATAAGTAGAGATAATAATTCATAGGTACCCTGACCCGTGCTAATTTTAGCTAATTGGAGTTACCCCGAATGCTCTGCAACCGCATCCGTACTTCAGAAGCGTTATCGATGGCTTCGATACAAAATTTTACGTCGTGGGTCAGCAAACCCTATTTTTTATATAATATTAAAATAGCTGTATATAGATTTTTTCAAATTTCAAATAAAAAATTCGTACATGTATAAGATATCGCGTAATTACGGCGGGTGATTTATAAGGTGGATTTTGGATTTCTTTTAAATATTTTAATTTACTTATAAATTTATCTTCCAATAAAGGGATCAAAATTGCTTTCAGGCATGAAAAAATCCCAAATTCTCTGAAAAATGTTTACGTTGTACATAAAAATAATCTCCCACTGAATTAATCAGAGAATTTTTGAAATTAAAACATCGTGAATAACAGTGTATATTGGTTGAAAAAATATTGTAGCTCTCGTTTGTCACGATCGAATAAAAGACATGAAAAAACATGCACAGATGATGACATGGACGACCGAGAAAGAAAGAAAAAAAAAAAAATGTAAAAAAATTCTGTGCACGTGCAAAAACACCAGTGCAGGTCAATGGCCCGTAGAGTTTATGTCCTGAAAATACGGGTACCGTTAAACCGCGTGCACATACGTATATGTATATATCGGCGCATCCATCTCCACATCAAATTATATAGACGCGCGGTATACTCTCTTTTTTTCCTTACTCTCGTTCTCTCGATCGCAAAACTGCTCGTTACGCACGACGATCGGCCCTCGGCGCGCCAACACGTTCAACCGGCAAATAAAGAGACCCGCAAACTCCAAGTGCACGGCCTCAAGGTATACACAAACATCGATTAGGCACATTATGCCCCCGTCACGTATGATCGCCGCTTTTGCCCCTCTCCCTCCCACGTATATTACAAGTCCATATGTATGTATATTCACATATACGCGTTTGTCGCCCTCGAGCTTTTTACGCGCTAATAAGGGTATAGCTTCCCTCTCCGATACGTGGCCGAGCCCACGTTTCCGTTAATATTAACCGCGCGCATGTACATGCCTCACTCACCACCTATGCCCATATATATACCAAGTATGTGCGCATGTAATGCATACATAGGGGGAGATGCGAGAGGTTCGATTGTTTGAATTATGGGTGGTGGAGGCTTCACGGGAAGATAGGCACGTATAGGACGTGTGTGTCCAATTACTCGGTTATCGAGAATGTTTTCGTATTCACATGCACGCGAGGGGTCGATAAGATTTTCCATTCCGGCCCTCCTTTTGTGCATGGGATTTTTTTTTTTTTTTTTATTATCATTATCGCGATTACACATCAGCCATATACTGCTGGTATACTAAATCACAACAACGACAATGATGGCCTCCTGGTATAATTTTATCCGTGCGATACTCGCTTTATGTACTTGTCAAAAGACCTGTATACGCCACGACCGTCCATGATAATGAAACAAAAAATAAAGGAAATTATCGAATTCGCGGTGTAATTTCGTACGTTCGACAGTTTTGGCCAAAACCCCCGAGTACATGTTGCGTTTCTGCATTTTTCAGTAAATACATGGAAGCGCAATATGACGTACAATGAAAAAAAGGGACGGGAGGAAGAAATGGCAGGGGGATCGTTTTCCGGCGTAACGACTGGTAATTTGCGAATAACCACGTTCGCGCTCAAGTTATTATTGTTACTGTCGACGTTTTTTTTTTTTTTTTTTTTTTTTTTTTTGGGTACATCGACGCTCGTTTGCGCTCGGAGGACCGTGGAGTGTGGGCGCGAGGACACGTGAGCTGTTCAAGAGTTTTTTTTTTTTTCTTTTCTTGTTTCCACTCTACTCTTTGTACCATACGTTTTTTCCGACCCCCCCCCCCATGCCTACGATTATAGGTGTAGTGTAACCCACGTGCGTATACATTCGTAATTCAACCACATGTGTATCATTAAAGTAATCATAATGTTATGAAAAGTTTCAAAGTTCTATACGTTTTAACAGAAAAAAAGTGAATAAACGTATGACGCATATCGTGCAATTTACCTTTGCAACCGATGGTTCATTCAATGTAACTCATCGCAACAACTAATTACACGATGCTTCGAACTGTGTCATCGATGTGGGGAGGAAAAATGAAATCCGCCATTAGAAAAATTTTGAAAGACCACACTCTTATGCTAACCAATCAAAGAAAAGAAAGGGAGCCTTCCCCTGCATGCTCCGTCCCCACGTAACCGTTCCCCACTCAAAAATGCTCGTTTCCTGTTTCAGAAAGGATCCCCGGGGCATCGATTCGTCTCTCTCCTCGGAAAGGACCAACCTGCGACGCACAAAGTGAGTACAAGCACTGCTCTCTCTCTCTCTTTTTTTCTACCTCCCTTTTATCTTTTTCCCTCCCATTGTGCTCGAAAAGTTTTTTTCCATCTCGAGCCCCTTCCCCTGAAATTGCTCCTGTAAGCCCTTGTACGTTATACATCGTCCAAAAGCAAGAGATGCGCGATCGGCAATATCGAAGCTGCACGCACCGCGACCGTAGAACAACGCGCCTCGGCTGCACGCGAGGATAAGTGCTAAAGCATGACCCTCCTCCTCTTCTTTATACGAATGTGCATAATGATGCTCACACGCTTTTCAAAATCCAGTGATGCGTACCCCACTAAACTGGATGCTTTTTCAAACCCCCTTTGCCCAGGCCAAAATGCTGTACTCACGAGGCAGAGAGAGAGAGAGAAGAAATACACGTATAAGATTCATCTCACATCGCATCGAAACAGTTGTGTGAAAATATCAGAGTGTCCGATGGCCACCTTAATTTGGAACAAACTTGACTGGAATATACCAATAGATAGTATTTTCTCGAGCATTGATTTGTGGTGACAATGGGGCAATCAAAGGATACCTATGCTCGAATGTACTTTTTACACTCTCACTTTTAACGAAGTTATAGATCTCTGATTGTAGTACTTGCTTATTTTATGTAAATTGTATCAAAAGTCCTTTTTTTTATCACTTTCTACGGTCTTTCTGGATCAATCAACATACCGATCTGTCGCTAACTTTCAATCTTTTCGCAGATTGTTTTACTTTATTTACCACGTGTACACACTATTTCAACTCGTACGGGTCAAGCATAGTTTTACCTAGTGGTTCCAATAAAGCTATTCTCTCGTATGTCTTTTCACACATTTCGTGCACCACGAAGGGAAAGATGGAGAAACACGGCAAGGGATACAGGAAACGCGCAAAAGAGAGAGGATGAAAAGTAGGGACTGGCTGCCGGTGGTGTTCCTAGACTGTATGGGAAAGAAAAAAAAAAAGGAAGGAGTAGCCAATATAGCATCCACGTCTTCCTCGCACTCGTCTCAAACGCGGAGTATAGTGCCCACACGCACGGACAGGAAGGAAGAGCCGATGAGCTCACCGCCCGCCCGAGATATATCCTTTGATCGCTCGTACGCGAGAGTACATAGCCAATTTCTCTCTGTCTCTCCTATCATTATCAGTTTCTTCTCCTGTGCCTTCGCCGCCCCACCCCCCTTCTGTGCGATGTATATGTACGGCTCTGGGTGTCCCTTTGGTGGCGCAGACTATATCTCTTTCCATCTTTTTTCGTCTCGTCCTTCTGAATATAGATACATGCACGGTGAGCACTGGTGTATAGTAGCCAAGACCACAAATATGAGGGGGATCGCGATGCGGACGACTCTTCTTCTCCTCGACTTTTTCATGGCAATCAGATAAGTTTACTACGAAGGTGGTCCTATTATTAGTTATATAGGTTTGCAATCGGTTGGGCCTCTCCGTCCCCCATTCCGTGGCTAATGGCCCTTCCTTTGCGGGGAATCGGGCTTCTGTGTACATCTTGCCGTACGAAAGATATCGCGATTTGATTTTATTTGCCGGGAGGGAAAATCGAATGTGTACATCTCGATGGGATGGGCGTTTTATTTGGATTTTTATCCGTGAAAGGGAGAACAGCTTCTTTGTGGAATTGCGATTTTTCTTTTTTCTTTTTTTTTTTTTTTTTTTTTAAACACGCTTTTTACTCGATGAAATTACGGGGGTTACAGTATCAAACTATTCACTCGATAGATTCATCAATTAAACCGAGACGTACATGGCATGTGGAGTTTACTTTCAGTGAAATTGATAATTCATAGGGGAATCTTTTTATCCGTAGACTATGGCCATTTTCTAAATAAGGTACAATGTGAAACAAGAAACTGGCGTAGAGTTAATTTTGAAAAAGTGGTGCACCAAAAAAAAAAAAATAACTAAATCAACGAGAAAACGTCCAAAAACCAGCAAAAACAACTCCCGAGTCGACCATCACGAGACTCCTCGAGGAAACAAAAAAAAAAAAAAAGAAAGAAAGAAACAGCGTATATCGGTGGCAATCGAGGCTAGACGATCCGTGGCAATGTCAACGTACCCGCAAGCTCGCTCTTTCCTCCTCTTCAGACATCCAACGCACCTACATACATATGTATGAAACGTCTCGCTGGCGCACTGTACGAGAGAGCCAGAGCACAGGGAGCAGCTCTCTCGACACCATACTATACCCGTACAACGCGCCTATAAATACGATTATTACGCGCACAGCCTCGTCGAGGGCGTCATGATACATATATGTAGGGAGGGAGGCTCGAGTGCATTATTACACACGCGTGTGTACCAGGGCACGGGAGTGTAGTAGCGACCATACAGTATACATAGCTTGGCGTGCTCTCTCGTATTATGCGTATTAGAGGAACGCGATAACGCGCTCGCCATTTAGCGCAATTTAGCACCGTCGGACCATCGGAGCTAACCGCCACTCCTCCTTCTCTTTCTCTGGCCTCTCGCTTGGCGAAAATGACGAGGGTGAAGAGGAGGCCCCGAGGATGAATGAACCTCCACGAGGAAGACTTGTACGTCGCTTCTACTTGCCTCGTTCGACAACGACTGCACTTCATACATATACATGCAAGAAGTTAAGGTCATGCGTATTATATATATATCTTACGATTGTATGTTAACTTGTGTACTGTAGTTTGACGCCAATCTACCTAGTTTTGGTTAAACGGCTTTGTAAACGCCTCGACACGCCCTTAGATAATGGCATCGATGGCGTTGACTTTCTCATTAATATTGGCTCATCGACATTTTTTTGCACTTTTCATCCACCCAAGACACTCTGCGGTTTCCTCATGTCCGTATAGAAAAAGTCTCTCTCTGTATTGCGTCGTTACTTAACACTTCATGTAGCAGATGCCGTTCGGCTTGGCCATTTTTTCCAGCTCAAAGAATTCAATGTGCTTCGCCAAATCAACGCTTCCCTCACATCCTCGTCTAAGCGCGCAATTATGCTGTGGATAACAAAGATACGGTAGGTACATAGTGTGTCATCTTAAGGTACTTTTACCGTTTGTACTAATGATGAGCTTGCCAATAAACCCTTGCCATTTGTTCACGAAAGGTGTAATCGAATTGCATCCTTTTCCCCGCCAGTTACCTCACGTTCTCTCATTCGTATCTTTTACAAATTGTTTGTCCACTGTTTTAAATTGCATTGGCATCGGAATACATATACATATAATATATGCAAAAATCTCAACGAGACCAACCCAACCAAATATCGAAATGGGGTAGGTTTTGGGCCGTCACTCATAAGTCCCGTAGCAAGTAGTCCGTGTCAAGGGCTCCTCCTCCTCCCGGGGGCAGTAGTTCCATTTGCACTGGTGCTGATGACTACACGCAGCCTAAAGATATCAATTACGAGAGTCGAAGAGTCGCGCGCACCGACATCACTCATGACGCGAGTTACGAAACTAAGTTAAAGTTTGCGTTGTGCACCTTATGGTCCTGGAATTGATCGTACTCCCTCTCGCATCTAAACTACACTACGTGACTCACACACACACACACACACACACCTCGTGGTCATGATCGATATTCTCATATCCGACTGTATTGAATTATCGACTCCCAAGTTACCTATAGTTAGTGAGTACTCCGACTACAACTTATGCGTGTAATACGATACGCGATCAAAAATACATTTGTGGCAGAAACTGCATAGTATAAGAGAAAAAAGGAAATATAGGGTAATGGAAAAATAATTTTACTCTTTACTCAGTTTTTACGTGCAGTTGATGAACAGGCCTTTCAAAGATCAAAGCTGACCCCGACACTTGCCAGGGGGGGGGGGTTAATTTAATTATGTTGGTAATCTCCGCGTAACTCGTCGTCAACGCGTCAAGGGGTATATGTGGGCACAGTAGATTTGACGGGCGACGATGTGCAACGAGTTCATATCAATGTTGGAAGCTGCGTCACGCATATAATTACGTACAATTGATATAATACGCGCGTGTGTGTGTGTGTGTGTGCGCAACACCTGTCGAAACTTTTGCGGATCCACCAGCGCACACCCCTGATTTCGATGCTCCGAGTACATGCGTGTCCCTACCCGTCTCTCTCCACGTGTATTTTATTGGCTTCCGAGATTATTACCAACGTGATTAATATGCTTTCTAACTGTACTGGCGGAGGATGAATTCATCGTCCGGATGTGCTGCATCAAATTGCAACGAAGGTGAAATTCAATCAAGTCCGTTGTCGGAATGATCAAAGCAGTTTTGTTAGGTTGGCAGAACCAAACGGTACCGAGAACAAATGAAAGACACGTGTATAGCAACTGAACAAACGCCGTGGACGTAGATTTTCAATACCTTGTAAATGAACGTGTACGAGACAACAACGGCAGAGCTATGCCAGAAGATTGCGCAACAACAATAAAAGTTAATTAAACGTAAGCGCATTTGAATCCTTTTTTTATCTTCTACTACACGAGAGGGTATCACATTCGCCTTCCCAAGCAGCGTTGTTGGGCCACGTTTCGTGCAAATGTCCGGAAAGTCTCGACTGCACGAGAGACGCGAGCAACAATTACCACCCGGGGCCAAATGATTCCGAGCAATGAATTGGCAAACGTAAGTGCACCGGCGAAACTTCCAACTTTGCTCTTAACTCCTGTTGTGTGTACACATCCATACGATGGTTGGAATCTGCATTTCGAATTTGGATGTGGGTTACGTGCATTTGTACTAAAGTGGTTCATCGGCAAAGTCGCTGAAAGTTCAAACAATCTGACACCGTCGACTGGACGATGTATGCGGCTTGTAGGGTTTTTTCGTCGATCCTTGAACTGCGTTTTTAAGTTTTTTGTCTTGGTTAAAAAAGTTTTGAGGAACCCTAACTTTTTTCCCGTATGGAGTGGCAGTCGAGAAACAACACATGGTGAGTTGCAATTTGCTATCGCTTTGACTGTACTGTGTATAATTACGTTTGCTGTACCAAATGGCCTTTTTTGTCGTAGAAATAACAAATTACAGAAGAAGAAAACTCAAAAATTGTGCAGTGTTATTAAAATTGATAATAACAACCGTGCTTGTTTTATTTTTTAAGCATACATAGAGCTGTTTGTAAGAAAAAAAAATAAAAACGGAATTTCTTTTAATTAACATTGGTAACTGGTAACTACGGAGTCTCATTTGCATAACGTAAAAATACACGAGCAGAAAATTTTGTACAACGAATTTTGCAAACGTTAATTTAACGATGAGTTTTTCCAGAAATTCAATTATTCCAAGACTTTCGTTTCGAGAGTTTGAAATAAAATTTACAACTACAAAAAGTAATTCCTTATAAAATGACTATACTGAGGGTTTAAACGAGCATAATCCGTCGTTACCACGATAAACTGAGTACAAATGTACCTCAACATATTTTTATACTATCTAATATAATTATAATCTAGTAGGATTTAAATATGCGAGATTAATCAAAAAAGTGCAACTATAGACATCAGTCTCGGATCATTTTATTAATTTTAGTTGGTGGCAGAAAAAAAATATTTACAGACGTTTGTTTTGTTAAAAAAAATTCAATTACATCTGGATCTGAAAAATTTATTATTTCAAAAATATTAATTCTGATCAAGTATCAAACATCAGGAGTGGATTCAAATTGGCTGCGTAGGGCTGAAAAATTGTTATCATGCAGAGCCAACAACAAAAATTTAAAAATAATTAAAAAAAAATTGCACGCTAAGTATAACCCTAGTCGTATGTACGACGATTGGCGGACAAAGTGCGCAGAGGGACCAAGTCCCACTAGTATGCACATTTACGATGTGCGTGTATAGAACGAATAAGCAGTAGCTCCTGCTGTTTGTCCAACGTGTTCTCTATACCCCTTAGGTATTAGTCTTCCGTCGGAACTAGCTTGTAGTTGCGTATCTACACTACCTTATTTCACACGCGACCGGATAGGGTTCATTAATTTTGCAACATTCTTTTTTTTTCCTCAGTGACAAGATATGGAGACTGGGCCGTGTCACTCATTTGGTTAATCACTCGGCTTTTTTTAAATTCTTTCTGAAGAAGAATTGATGACATGTTTATTCAATTCTTGTACGCAGGGACACTAAGGACACAAAGAGGATCAAACAAGCTTTTGCTTCGTAAAGAAAACAATTTTTTTTCACTGGCATGTTTATTAAAATTGTCTTCCAGCTTCGTTCTATTTGTATCGAAAAGTTTTTTGTTTTTTTTTTCTTCAAAGTAAGTCAATAAGTTGTTTTCCGGAACTTTTTGAACCAGCACAACCCATGGTAAAATACAAAATGCCACGTGAATTAATCGTCAGAACCGGAAACAATGGAGCGAGAGAATTGTTACGTAATTCAGTGGGCATTCGTGTTCATTAGGTTCTTCAAAAATGCCTGGATTTCCGGTAGAATTCTGTACTTTCCAAAATAGTTGGAAAACGGATGGAATTTTGAAAATTCAAAAGCAAAAGCGGGAAATTTGGTATATCTACGAGATAGACATTCCAGAAGCCAACACTGCATAATGCCGTCAATGCTGTTCATAGGGTCGATGATGCTCTGCTCGAATTTTTCTCAAAACACCCCATCTTTCGCAATACACTTAATCACCCAAAACTCCCACGATTTTTCATCCTCGCCCCCTCCCCAAAAAACCTCACCGAACCTCCTCCCGAAAGCTCTTTACCCTCACCTTCGTCTCGATACCACGCTCCCAAAGTCGCGAGGCTGTGGTGAAGCCCCGTCAGAGCATCGAAAAGACGCGACTATAGGCAAATAAAATCGCGACTTTACGAGGGCTCGTGTCTATATTGCACGCCCACTCGCGACCGAGCGTCTCTTCTTGACGCCGCGAGAGATTAAAGCCGCTCTCCCGCGTTTGGGGAAGCCGAGACACGACGGTTAAGCCAATTTAGCTGAATTCCCGCACGCCTCGACTTATTAACAAAGCTCGGCTTTGAGATTACTCGGAGGGATGGCGATTGATGTGTATGCATTTAAGGCTGTTCACTGGAGCGGAGCGAATTTTGTTTAGGTTCTCTCGGCTCTTGTAAGGTCTTGCCGTACCTTTGTCGAGCTTTTATATACACCAGAGAATAAATTTCGTTTATTGTTCTGGGGACACTTGTTTCATTGTACGCGGAAATTTACTTTGAACAAAAAACAAAAATTGTTTCTAATTAATTGAAACCCGTCGTTAAAAGTACTGATAATTTTATTATCACCACGCTGATTGGCCCAAGAGAGTATACCCGAAGCGATGAATGATTCCTCACATTGAAGGGTTTCTCTTTCGAGTACGGAAAGTACCAACCTCGTTTAATCGCTTCTCCAATTAATGGCTCTTTTGATACTTTGATTTTCCATGCACCACAGTGTTCAACGCCAATTCGTTGCGTGGGTTTTATAAAGATTTTTTTTCCACTTGGTTTTCACATCTCGTCAATCGGATTATCAATGTTATCCACGTGTATACATATACTGCATTTACCCAGGCTTCGATTATTTGGCTGAATTGTGTAAATGTTTTCAGTTTATGGTTTGCTCGTACTCGCCAATTTGAAATAAAAATAATAATCTGCCCGAGGAGATTTTCGACAATAATAAGAGTAAACTGGCGAACACGAATTATATTTTGTTACCGCATCGATCAAAGTTTTATTATAAGTCGGAAGCTCCAATTGTCCACGCCACACTGCTCCATAATCCCTCGACACCTTTGCTCCTGAACATAAAATCTATACTGTGCAAAAAAAAAAAACTAAAACCGGCGTATGCGTGATGCGAGAGTGGTGTCAACTTGGTAGTCTGTGTACATAATCGCGTGGAGCACGATGCAGTTCACGAGCAAGAGGCTTCCGATGTAAAAGAGCACACGTTACTGATGCTATATGGAGTGGATGAAGGACAGACCGGAAACGAGCGACAAGCCAAGGGGACATAATACGTTGATTCGAGAGAGGATGGAGATACTTATCGATTGCCCGGCGATACTCGTTAAAGTGATATGCGGGTGTGGAAGGTAGTCGAAGGTAAATTGATATTTGTCGAACTCTTGCTTCGAAGATCTATCGAAAATTCGTATCCAATCACAATTTTTATCTTAACAATTTTTCGGAATGAATCGAGAAGTGACTATACAAGTAATAGTTTGAGTCCTTAGAATATCGTTAGAAGGGGCGTCTATTGCCAAATTTTTTTCGTCAACGTAAAATTAATGTGCAAGTAGTTTGAAATAATATTAGTCAATCGAAAAATAAAAGTAATTCTTTTGCTGATGAAAATGTCATCATGCCACTTCTACTGAGACCAAGTATCGGCTTGGTTACGTTGATAAAAAAAATGTATACGTTCGAGCGACTCTGCAAACGTTTACGTGGCGAAATAAATAATTCAAACTAATCACGGTCCACAACTGTGAATATTAAATCAAGGGAGCCCTCGGAGCACTGGTCGATCATGAAAAAAAAAAAAAAAAACTTTCCACATGATTGCACAGTGCGCCCATTAATAAAACATCGCAACACACACACACAACTCGTGTAATTTCGTCTTCAATTAACAAAATTTCATGGTATGACAATCAAGGCTACTCTCTGCGCCAGCACGTACACGCACAAACCCACTTTTGGTACGCTCACCGAAACAATAGAGAGAGAGAGAGGGCAGAGTTCCCGGTGTTTTTGACACTCGTTAAGCCCCCGGCCCGGAAATCCAGATCAAGCGGAAAATTAAAATTTACATGATGACGTTTCACTGCGCGTGCTCTCAATGCACACGCCCCTCGTTCGCCCATCCATCGCGTTGCGCGCGCAAAGTGCATTTATTGTTAATCAACTGGTATTTACCTCCCATCCCCCCTTTTTCCGCGGCTTTTGATATATCTTCCCTCGACGACTTTTTGATCGTCCCTGGATGACTCTCCTCTGTAGGCTATACGCAAACAGACCAGGGGTTTACATTGGTCGACAGAGAGAGAGAGAGAGAGAGAGGGAGATTTCGAGCTGCGCACGTGTGTCAAGTGCCTTTTTTCGACAACCCCCCCGGCCTCGTCAGCTCGGGCTAGCTCCGGTTTATCCGCGAATTCTTCGTGCTGAATAATCGAATTATAAAACATCGCATAAATTACCGCGATGGCGTACCGTATATACATTTATGTAGATGTGTGTGCGACGCGAGAGCGCGCGAATTAATATTTAGTTTTGTGTATTATATAATATATTTGAAGCACAGCGTCAGCAGGGGCCTTCGTTGTGCAGAAAAGTTTCACGTCATAAATACAACCAGGGAGGATTTAACGTTCCCTCGTGGCGCTTGATATTTGTTATTTTTCATCAAGTCGCACCAGTGAGTAAGTACGCATTTGGGAATACAATTTGTTTGCTTTTCGTCGGATTTATTTCGTTTTTGGCACTAGCGCGTTATAAACGAGACAAAAACAGTTGTACAGACTGGTTTAAAAATATATAGATGCGATACGAAATCGAGGTTGAAATTTGTCGGAGGATCAATCGCGTCAGATGGAAAAACAGGAAAGCAGTGAAGATCCCATAGTAGGTACACAAAAGAGGCCCGGGAGGATGATGAATGGTCGCGTCTAACGAGCGCGAGAGAGGAGACAAATTGAAAGCGAGATAGGAGCGGGGGTGTAAGTATAAAAATCGAGGCAACGATATCAATGTGTGCGAAATATGCGACGAAAGAAAAGGCGACTAACAGATGAATGAGCGCGAGAAGTGGCATTGGGACGACGAATATAAATGGCTCTTGACGCATGCGTGCGTACATGCCGTGTGTGGTTGAAGAACACAAGGGAACGTTGGAAGAAAGGATGTGTGCGTTTGATGGTTCGTTTTTGGTTCTCGAGTCTGTGATTTATATGAAGCCAGTGCGCGGGGATTGTTTATTTTTAATTGTAGAGTCAAGTTTTATCGACAATAGAATAGGTCTCAAGTACGGTTTTTTGTTGTACTACAAATGATCAAAAGATGAGGGACATTATGATACCAAAGTCCCTTGAAGGTCAAGCAATTTTTGAAATGAAATTGCACGATTTCTCAACCCTGACAATAAAAAGAGCTTACTTTATGGTCTACGTAAACGGTTACAATAAGGGGGTTGAAAAATGTTTCATTTTCCCTTTTGTCAATGTCAATAACAAAAATTATGGCTTTTTTTTTTTCAAGAAAAAGCTTGATACCTTTAAACATTGATACAATGACATTTTTTGCTCTTTCTACCACTGGAATCGAAAATTGAAGATAATAACACGATCGTGGTATTGCTTTTGAAAACGTAGAAGCGAATAAAAGTTTCGATGAGCTAGGAAGTACACACCTGATGATTTCTAAACCGAAAAAAATAATCCCCTTGAAATAAGACAACATTGATTTTAGATAAGAAAATATTTGTTAAGTTTGTTGCATTTAATGGTAATTTCATGAAAATAGATAAAACCCTAACTGAAAAAAATTTCCTACACAAAGAATATTTTAATATTAATAAATTTCAATGTCCCGAAAAAATTATACAATGCCTTTTCCAAGCCCAAACCCATCAAGTCAGAAACCGAGCGATGTGACCTGTATATTCAAACGAAATTCCGACACACACAGCAATACACCCCGTCAAGTACCAGACAGTCCCAATAAAACAACTTGAACAACATGGGGCAGCGAGAGAGAAGGAAATCGAATTCTTGGAACTCCCATCCCCATACTCCAGATCACGAGATCATCTGTAAACGAACAATACCTTGTTTACCAGTACATATAGGAATTCCATTTAAATCCGAGCTCTTTTCAAAGTATAATTTAATCAACATCCCGCTCCTGTTACCATATTCTCCGTATTGATACATCTTGGATCGATGTAGGCCAACAGATCAAGGAGCAACTTGCTATTCGGCCACGCGCACGACTTCATGCTCGACCGATAAAAATCGTAGGGGGTAAAAGGGTCAACGTCTTACTTCGATTAGTCAAGGAAAAAGCAAATAACGTTCTCTCCGGCGTTAGCTACGACTAATTGCGCTAACAAAAAAAAGGTCGAAAAAGCCACGTGGAGGGGAGGGGGAGGGTTGAAGAAGATGCCTCACATATACATTTGTGGGTGTATATGCGGAGCTTGGCTAAAATTTATGTGGTGAAGAAGCGAAAGAATAAATAACGAGACTGTCAGCAGACCCAGGACCACTCTTTCTCTTTCTCTGTCTTGTGTGGTATATACACGAGGAGAGCGTAATGCCGAGGGTAGTGAGAGGCAAAGAACAAAGGGCGCGCAAATGGCCAGTAGCGGTGGTAGCAATAGCGGTGAGGGTTACACATATATACATGACAAAGGAAAAAAGAGACGTAGGTAGGTATGTGGCAGAAGAAAAAGCTAGTGGACGTAAACGTTAGCGAAAAAAAAAAAAAAAAAAAAAATGGGGGAAAAGGAGCATAGGCTCAAAGCTTGCAGGGCTTTACGTTGCGTGCAGACATTTTTAATTGCCCAGACGGAATTGCAAATGCCATTGTGGTGCTTTTTGGACATTTTTTTCTTTTTCTTTTTTTTTTTTTTTAAATTTTATTCTCATTACTGAAATTCACTGAGTGCCCGGGTGACCGCACACCCAGCTCTCTCGAGCTCTCCTCGAATAGAATTCCGCTCATCTGCTTTGAGGGCGATAGTTGCAAAGTGAAAAAGTAGACTTTTTCCCCGACGCGCCAAGGGAGGGAAGGAGACCCTCGGAAAGCGAGCTCGAAACCTCACCTTTTACCCGCAGCTTCTATATCTCTTTAATGCGCCGGCTCGCGCTTTCGCAGATTAGCTCTCGGAAGCGAGGAGGAGATGGGGTAAGAGCCGAGGATTATGACGGGCCGAAGGGGATTATTCGTGCGAAAAATTTTTTCTCGGATGATCTGGAAGTTTTTGGATGCGGGAATGGGATAAAGAACCCTTTTTTTCGAGGTATAGCGCACGTCCTTTGAAGGAGGTAACCACTGCCACTGGGGCCTACGTGCTTTCAAAGTTGAGGGAGCTTTTGGCTTGTTTTTTTCCTTTTGTCGATTTTTCAATGGTGCACCCTTATATAGGAATGTGGAGTACGCATGATTTCTAAACACTGTAATGCTAGTTGAATAAATACAAAGTGAATTCGGGAAGATTGCAACGGAGCAATTGACAATTGTATGAAAAAAAGTAAAATAAGGAGTACTACGAGGTACGCGCACATCTATCTCAATCCCTTTCACCTTCATGAGTAGACGAGGAAAGTTAATATGGACAGTAGCCATGGTTTTCTCTGGTTTCTCTTTGAGAGAGGAACGTGCATTGTGTACATATTATAATCTTGTGCTCTGATTCTATGGTTAATTTGACGTATTCAAGAAAAACAAAGGGTATGTTGGTGATGGTAAAAAATAAAATTTGAAGCCCAAAAAAAGGGAATGACATTCCAAGGGGATTATAAATACTTGCTCATATTCTACACGACTGTACGTGGAATTGACTTTTTCTATATTTTTCGTGGAGAGGTGTGTCTTTTCCTTTTTATCAGTAATTACATGATGGGATTTCGAGAATGTATTATGACATCTCTCACCGAAATCGTCCCAATCGTCATATTTACTACTACGTATCTTTCTCAATGTGTACGTGTATAATGTGGCAAGGACCTATACATTACACCAACTATATATCAATAGCACCCGTTAAAAAGTAGTATCGAGTATTGAAGCTTCAACAAGTCTTTTAGCCTAATGAGCAGCAAAAAAAAAACTAATATGAATGTCACACCTGGCTTTGATCAACAACAATTACGAAGTCTGCAACTACACCCATCGCTCAAAAGTTGAAGGAAATCTCTCGTAACGAACAGGACCACCGTGCAAACGGTGGAAGGTTGGCTACACGGACACACTGCATAATGCAACGACGCCGACGACGATGACACCGACTTTTATTAATGACCCTTGGCTGGTAGTTCCACGTGCCACCGAAACCCTGTATACACACCATCACCGTACCACCATTTCTCTCCACCAAAAAGCAAACACAAGAGCGACCCTGCTTCGCTCAGCGCTCCGTGTACATCTACATATACGTTCACCAAGCCCCATGATCCTGGTCCGCCACCGGCTCCATTTGTCTTGACCGTACGCGGGGTACAAGCTGGCATGCTCCACGCGATCCCGGATTTTCGGAAATTATACATTCCGATTTTCGTTGGTACAGGAAGCTCCTGGGTGCACCAGCACAGACTGGATCCAATTGATTAATGGTAATTGCGCCGATCGAATTCCATAGACCAAAACCACCCTCGACTTTGATTGATTCTTAATTGAGACTCCCTTTGCCGTGAGAACACGTACGACACGCGATTGAAACACATCAAAGCTGCGTTTTGCGTCTCGATCTAACTTGGTTCGTAATTCAAAAAGGGGCAGTCGATTCACACACACGCCTTATATCTTTGGCCATTGAGCAGCACAAGTGTATATATATACTCAGTCCTTGCTCCAATGCACTTTGTGCTCAAGGAGTGTCTACAGACTCGCGTATCCACAAGCCAATCGTGCCCCTTCGAAACCTATCGATGCACGTATTTATACGAGGAAGAGCAGATCCTGCAGAGATTGGTCGACAAATCATCATTTCGTGAATGCAGGAGCAACAATAGTAATCACTCCAAGTGGCTGTATGCCAAAAGCTGCGCATATACAGCGACCCTCAAGTGCAGCGTGGATATAACCCATCACCAATGACTTACCTCCACCTCCGTGCCTCCTTTGCTCTTCCGTGTGACAAGTCAGGAGGAGGAGGGGAGGGGGGATTAATTACCCCCCTATACATGTGGGAGCACTGGCACAGTTGTCGCGTCCTCTTTCCCTCCAACTACTGTTCTGTATACTCTGTACATACCATACCTATGTCTCGTAGACGATGGCCCGCCTGCAGATTATTATATGGCTGAGCTGGATAATACCCATCTCTCGCTTGAGAGTTTAAATGGGAGGGACATTGCTCCGGAGGGAATAGAGTCCTAATGGCGCCTTTATACATACACTTGCCTTTTCGACTGACCCGTATCTTCGTATTCATCTTAACCCATCGCGCTCATTTTTTTTTGTCTTCTTCATCTCCGGAATCATAGCCAAGTCAATATCACGATCGTTGTACAACAATAGAAACTGATATCCGCTTCTTCTCGCTAACCCAAACTTTGCATAAGGTGCTTCGGAAACTTTTCACGGTATCAATTTAATGGCCATATACGTGTATGGGTAGTAATGGGATTTTCGTCTCCATCGATCCTTCTTCATTCTCTTCCTTCCTCCTTGTGCTTTTTACGGCGACGCGGGTAGTTTTAAGACTCCACCGGATGGTGTTGGTACTCGTGACTTTAAGGAAGAAAATGGAGCCATTGTCGCGGAGAAAGGCGCGTTTGAACTTTTGTAGGTCGATCTCCGACAGCGATAGCCCGCGAGGAGGAATTGCTTGGTTTAATTGTTTCAGGAAGCAATGGGACGTGCCAGTGCGTTTGCCCCGAGAAGAAGATCAATGGATCGCTCGCGTCGAAACTACGGTTCAACTGTACCTTCTGACAACTTGTCGATAAGAGCATACATCGAGAACCACCATATTATATGTGAGGTATTGCAAGCAGCACTGACAGTGGATTATATGACAATGAGCTAAATGCACGGCCTATCAACAACATAATTATCTAGTGAAACCTAAGCATCTCGATTTCTCTCGGACCACAAGCATACGTTTCCGGTGAACGCAAGCTTGGCAAGGGGGGGGGGCTTCTACCCGTCAATCGTTACCAGTTAAGAGGCCAACAGATAGACAGTCGGGAATGGCGAACACGATTGTCTATGTAGTTCTTGTACACAGAGAGAGAGAGAGAGAGAGAGAGAGAGAGAGAGAGAGACGGGAGGAATCCTCGCTACCTCCGTAGTATCCGATTCTCATCATCAAGGAGCTCCTCGAGCTTCGCTCAAGCGCAGAGTGGCAGCCGCGAAAGGATAGGTCCATGGGATTGCTCGACCGCACGTCAGGAGTGCGAGTGCCTGTGTGGCGATAGATTAGGTGTATAATCGACCTTGCCAGCTGGAGATGCATTGTACCCCCGTCATCCAACTGGCAGAGTACAGTGGGAGCCGATTACGAGCCTATGTATGTACCCTATTTTCGATCGATATATGTGACCTGTGTAGGTGATGGTTGAAGGACTTGGGGCTCATAAGGGCCAAGGCAAAGGCTTAAGACGATGAAAGCTGGTGCTGTTGTCGTGGTGGTCGCGGGTTATGGTCCGGGGACGTCTTTTCTCCCTCGCTCTCGTTGTCGGAGAAGTTAAGACCCTTTGTGCCATTGTCCATTGGTTAATTGAACTAACCACTGTTTACAAAGGTGCTAGAAGAGAGTAACAATAGCTCGATATTTTTTTTTTTTACACGAAGGTGTTGGTGCATCGAAAGGTTTATTCATGATTGTTGATCGACCAAACGATCCCCTAAGGGTTTATTGCTTTTGACTCCAAGAAGAAAAGTAACGTACATTTGACAAACCGATATTTCTTACATGTCCCTCGTAATTAATAATTGCTAGCGGGATTTTCAGTAGCTCCCGAGTCGTCCCACACGAAATACCTCGGCTAACGAAGTTGTCGTCACTGCAGCTGATTTACAACTCGCATCGCCAAACCACGACATTGTCGTACCCCCCCGAGGGGTTGGCCGTCTCTCTGTCTCGAGTCCAAGTGACGGCGAAGGACGTTGGTACAAACGTGGCTAATACTATATGCATACGTAGCTGAAAGTTGTAAATCAAAGGCATTGTCGCTGGGCTGGCCCCTCCGGAAGTTTGCTTAATTTCAACAGCAAAAGTGGCTTATGCTCCGCGGGCTCCCTCCTTTTCTTTTATCCTTCTCCCCCTCCACGCTTGGACGCGTTTATCAGTCCACCCGTGCGCTGTGCGCGTTTATTGTGTGCACGGAAGGGTTTGTGGGACTCCATTATAATATTGAGGCGGGCGCAAAACATGTGTGCGTGTGTGTGTTTGCACTACACTTCCGAAAGCCCGGCGTCTTTGCTTGGCCGCCTAGTGTGTTTTCGCAACCCGTGCGTGGGTGCCAAATTAATTTCGGAGGCAGTCCCTCGTATGTGAGTATACTTTCGCGTCCGTTGAAGTTTGGAAATAATATTTGACTTTCCCGTGGATGGCTGATGCATTTATGTGCTCGTGGGTAGTGGGCTTTATTGCTTTGTGATCATCATTCTCGTGGGACGTGTGGTAAAATAAATCGTTTTTAGTGCGTTACTCTTGACTGTGTTGCCGCTTATTGGCACGGCTCAAAATTAACTCCAACTATCGATTGTGCATTAATTCTTTTCCTGTCGATCGGCAGTGATAATGTTTTAATGGGAGACTGGAAGAAGGTTATGAATTAATCTTTGGCTCTCAACTTTTACAATACCCTTCGAGTACTGAAACGCAAAATTTATCACTTTCTTCCATAAATCACTTGGAAATAACTTTTATCGAGCGATTCTCATGAATACGGCGTTGGGGGATAAAAGTTAGTACCAAACTGCCACTTGTGTCCCAGCGCCGTTCTGTCGCTCTATTTCAGGCTCCGCTATATACACTTTACGGGTGAACTTTGAAGAACCGATTTTATACCGAACAAAACGTGATAATTTTGCACGCCTCATTTTATTCGTACGCCTGTGTTTTTTTTCTGTACACAGAGCACAGGCGTACATACTTTGTTGCGTTTATTTTCCTCGTCACACTTCTGACTGATTTACTCGCGAATCTCGCCACTAGTTCTCTTTTCACCTCATTACTTACCATCCATTTTCTCTCTCTCTCTCTCTCTCTCTCTGTTTACGTGCTCTCACCTATATTCTCCATTTTTCCCTCCATCTCTCAAGATCACTCTCTATTTCCGTGAAAACACAGAGTTTACCTATGGGTAATCTTGGGATTAACGCCGCATACACGTATGGTCCAGGTTTATCTAAAGCTTTCGCTTATCTTTTGCTTGTATTCGTCCATGTTGCTCATTATGTACACGCGTAGAGTGTTTACAAACATGTTTAATATATCATGCAAGTATGGCTGAGTACGCAAGAGTAATTTATTATTTAGGCGTGTGTGGTGCACGGCTGCAATATATGTGCTTCGCTCCAGCTACACATTGGCCTCCCTTTCTCCCCATTTTCACGTGAATCTTAACTGCATACAAGTTGTTACTGCTGTGATTTTTTTTTCCTTACGAGAACATTTGTCTGGAGTTTGGTCATTAAAAAAAGTACATTCAGATGTCAATAAATAGACTGTTTGGCTTTACCTTAAAATTTCAAAAATCAAGCTTTATTTGGTATATTCGTTGGTGTCTCTCATTTGTAGATGCATCAAAGTTATGAAAAAAATCAAGGACCTGTTAAAAGTATTTCATCACACGTGAGGTACTTAGAACACCCGTCTTCAACCAGGCACTAAATTTCTCGAGTTTATCGTGAAAAAAAAAAAAAAATAAAAGGGCAAGCTCCCCATTGCCTGCTCTCCATGCAAATCTCACATCAGCATAGTCAAAGTGCTAGTGGTGGCAACAGTACATATACACACGCGTTAGCTTTAAGCCCCGAGCTAACCAAGGAGGAAGCAGCGACAACAAAAACAGCTGCAGTAGCCGGAGCCCAGGCTACTCGAGGGACACGCGGAGAGAATTTCGAGACGCAAGCTCGGCCGTGAGAGCAGCGTCTTATCTCTCTCACCCCCTTCCACCCCAACTCCACGCACTCGGACTCAAGCTGTCGCCTCGACCGTAGTGTTTACCAAAATTTACGGATTACAATTGCAAATGGCACCCTTGTAAGGAGGAAGGAGGAACGCTCTCACTCGTACATTGCCCCCGGAGCTTGCGCCAGTGATCTGTGTGCCCACGTAGGAGGGGAGGAATTTCGCACTTCCCCGGATGGAAAGCTCTCAGGGATGTTGTAAGGGCAAGGTGAGAGAAGTCGACTAGTACGCGTACACGGGGTAATAGATGCCACCGCGCCTCGCTAGTTTGCCGTACTCCTGCGTCTTCTCGGTGTTTACAAGTTTTGCTGTAGATGTACAGCTGATTCGTACAGGTAACACACGGTATACTGATTGTGTCGACACCGATTTGAATATTCATACGCGGGGAAGGCTTGGTAACGTTATTCATCACTATTTTACGAATTTAACAAAATATAATAGATTGAAATAATGATCCAAAGGCTACGTTATTCTGTTGTAAAAAAAAAATCCACTGATTGAGACCGCGGGCACTACGGACGACCCGATTCAGCAATTTCCTCTTTCGAACTTTTGAAAACCATCCCTCGGGCGTGCCTCTTTGCAATAAAAACTCCGGTGCGCAGTAAAGATAGCCCTTCCGAGCGATGATTGCACCCCGAGAGCCTTTTGCTTCCTGTAAAACTTACCCTGCACTGTACACCGCGACTCTACTCTCGTGACCAAGTGCTTATACACCGGTGTACGAAAGACACGGTATCTCGGGATCGTACCCTCGCTCGGTATACAATGGGATTGTTGTTTGCCGCACCGGACTCCATGAGTATGCGGACGTGCGGTTCATCCCCGAGAGCTTCGCGAGTCTCCTGTTTGCGAAGCGAAAGGATAGTGTCTATGCACACATACGCACCCAGAATCCAGGTGACCTCGGAGCTTAGGATTATTGTCTCGTGAGGGCATCTACATTTTTCGTACTGTACGTTTTTTCAAAGATACACTGTTGAAGGATAACTTCTTACGTAACGAGATTATTACGTTTAAATCCCAATTTCAAAATAAACCCATCTGCCCCAAATATACATTCTTTTTACCCTTTCCAAGAGCTACAAATGAAAGCAGTAATTTATTCTTGAAATGTCAAAGGCTCCCTCTCTTTTTGAAGACATGGAGAGAAACGACCCGTTCGAGTTATCGTGCCTATACTCGATCTTTGCTTCTTCCAACCCGTCACGCTTGACGAAAAAAAGGGAAACATCATAAAAAGCTTTTGCCAAAGTTCTCAAGATGCATTGCATCAGTGTCAAAGCTAAAAAAAAAAAAAAAATAATAAAAAGACTATATCCAATTACTTAACTTTGACACGCATAGTATAGCCAAGCAGCATGACATGTAAGCGAGCACCAGCATCGGTAACAACCTGTGCCCTTTCTCATCTGAAACTTTGAAGCTTTCACGCTGGATGCTCGTGGCTTAACTTATTTTGTAGCCCACCTCCCTTAATTCCCCATAGTTCGAGGGGCTCTGTCTGTTACCCGCTATGCAAAAATCTCTCTGGCGTATGCGTATCTTCTAATTGCAACGAGATTCGTTACCATCTCAACTTTGTCGCGGACAACTATATTGAGAGCGAACGAGTTGGCTGTGCCCGAGTCCGCGGGACTATTGTTCGAGGACTGCATATTCTTTGGAAACATTTGTTACAATTCGAAAGGGGTTTGTACACGTAAGTTTTGATTAGCGCACCTCCTGGTGCGACAGATGTTTCGAGGAATCCGAAAACTGGATGTACAGTCCTTACAATGTTATAATTAACACGAGAAACGCGTTGAGTGAAATATCTTTCATAACGTTTTTTGCTCGAAAGTTTCAATAATGATACAGCGTCGATTGTGCTGTAGAAACTTCTAATTAAATGCCAGAACTGTAAGGAACTCGTATATTAATTGGGGTAAATGATTTTTCTCTCATTAATAAATTGGACGGTCGGGATACAACTGGGAATAATCCTGGAAAACCAAAAACAAAGAGGACCCGGGAAGAATTTGCGTGCGTGCACGACCCAAGTGGTCCAACCAAAGAGTATAACCCTTGGTTCCTCGCCCGGGCTGACCAGATTTAATTAAAATTAGCACGACCCTCGGGAAAAGCGGAACCTCCCTCGCTTATACGAGACGTCGAATTGGTGGCAGTGCTGAAGAGTGAACAAAAAAAAAAAAGAAAAACGAAGAAGACGAAAGGTGGAAAAGTATGCGGGGTACCCCCGAGTTGACAAAAAGAGCAAACTGTTTCAGCCATAGTGTAATTAACCTTCGAGAGATGATGGAGGCGGGGGAGGGCCTCCCGATATTACGACCCCATGGGGTATCGTGTTAGATAATTTCTTCTTCGGCGGGTACGTTGATGTGATTGCTTATAGCTGCCCCTCTACTAATGAAAAAGTACTAAATTAGATTACAGTGACTGAACTTTTTTTTTTTTTTTTTTTTTTTTTCAACTTTTCTTTTTCAAGTTTTAGCTCTTTTCGCAAAAACAACATTTGGATGAATACTTTTTTCTTCTCCAGTGAAAGAAACTTCATCGTGGAATAGTTTGCCACGCACCGAGTCAAAGAAAAACATAAACGCAAACCAAACAAAAAGAGCCGCGGCCGCCAAGAGGAAGAAAAAAAAAAAAAAAAACAAACAAAGGAAATAAAATAATAAGCCGGCACGTGGCGTGTGTAAACCATAAGCGCATTCACACAGTGTATATACGTTGTACCATGGCAAATACGTGTGTGCACCCTCTGGTGGGTCACGTGCTTTCATACAGTGGTGGCAAAGGAGCCGAAAGGGGAACAGGGAGCCTTCGGCTTGGCTAATCTAATTGAAAAGAGGTGGAGGGGGCAATCGCGAGCATATACGAACGAAAGCGCGCCCCTGCTTTTGGCGGATTTTCGGACACGTCTTTTCGTCTCCGAACAATACGTCCCGTCGTTGCGATATGAGAAACGGCTTGGGAATTTTAATTAAAGGCCCGCAACGCGATACCTCTCTCGTTTGGTGTGTGCGTTCGTCTTGACTCGGCTTTGCATCCGGTGAATTCGTTTGATGGTTGGTTTGAAAAGTGCCCGGGGAATTTCATGAGATTCGCGTGGATATGCTCGGCTTATGGGCTCAGGGCACATTAGAGCTTCCGAAAGCTCTGAAGACGCGAGCGTACGATGAATCGCTTTGTTTTAATAACCAACTGTTGTTTATCGTGAATTTTCGCGAGGCTTGGATTTTTTTACTGCATGTGGATGGAAGCGGAACCCTCGTTTAATGGAAACAATCGATTTCCCCCATCAGCGGTACGATTGAATTACCGATTTCGGCTCACGAGAGATTTATGACCGGCAAAGTATTGCGGGGTCAAAAATTATCAATAGCGTGAACTGAAAAATTAAAATTTTACGGTAAACCCAAGTTATGCGCTACAATTGCTCGAAATTGCAAAATTCTTCAACGTACGGCGCGAAGGACAGACGCTCGTATCTTCGTACTCTTGGGGGCCATATTAATTTTCCAAAGAATGCAGCCTTGCCCCTTACGCTAGACCTCTCCAAGACTTTTAATTAAACACTCGCGCATGCCACAACCTCGTTTCACGATTTTTCTCTCAAATATTTTGTTTCACTTCTCACGAGCTTTCATTTGGCTGTGATTCTAGTTTCTCTCGTTTATGTATTTATTCGCGGCCTTGTGAAGTATCAAAAATGGTCCTTACACTTTATCACCAAGAACAGAAAAATCATCCCTCGCAAAACTCTGTTTGTCATCGGTCCTCCCGATACACGTGAGAGTAACATTGTTCTACACCGCACAGCTTTCGTTCCGATTTACAGCTAGCCACTGAGTAAGGAGTTTCATGCCCCTCCGCACCACCGCTGGCTTAAATTATGGGAAGTGGTTTTTCTCCCGCTAATGTTTACGCTGATATTATGGCGAACGCTCGTTATGGCCTTGTACATACATACTCCTCCGTGATAAATTTGAGGGGCCCTTGGGAGCATCTCTTTGTCTCGGCTGATTTATCGCGATTAACGCGTGAGCTGTTGCTGCTGCGGGAAATATTTTACGAGAGCTTTCGCGAGCTTTCGCTGGCCTAGCGAGAGCGAGAGCTTGAGGGTGCTTTTTCAAATAATTACTTATGAATTTCATGTCGAGTGGATTTTTGAGGTAATGAAAATACGCTTTGATTTTGATGAAAAGTCGATAAAATCTGTATTATTTATTTTATTTATCAATAGTTTGATATAAAAAAGTCTCAGAGGATTTCACAATGCAGTGCATGAGAAAATTAAATATCACGTAGCTATGATTGAAATAATCAATAAATTTTGACAAGTTTTTCTTCAATTATGAACCCTTAAAAATTGTAAGAAGCACATTTTTAAGTAATATTGCGCAGATATCAAATTAAATTGCATAAACTGTTGATTTTGCTTTTGTAAACGACAGGAGTGTTCTACGATTAACGCCGACATCATTTTGACGCAAATTATAAACCATGAACATTATATAGGCCAACTTCTTTCGCAGCAAAGCCCGTATCAGTTTTAAAAGTGTAACATGTTATTAAAAAAACGTTTTCTTGATATTTATGATGAAAGGCCAATTTAGCCGGCCACGTGAATTATACGCTGCGCGAAGTAGGAAAATAATGAATTTCTCGTAAAATTTAGTTTACACACACACACACAATATACTGCGACACACCAAAAAAAAAAAAAAAACTTGAAAAAACACGCAGCAGCGACGCTTGAAAAAAAAAAAAAAAAAAAAAAAAAAACAGAATTTCGCGGATATCGAAACGCTTATTTTTTGTTCAAGTCGCATAATAATTCAGGCGCGCGTGCGACGGTTAATGAGTTTACGTCGGCATTAATATTCGCCATCGCCATGAAAACATGGCACGCGCGCACTCGCCTAAAAACATACGCGAAGAAGAAACAATAAATAAGAATAACATTTGTTCCGTGCACTTGTAAAACACACACACACATGTGGCCGATCGTTATCCCCCCCTACTTGTGCGCACTTTAATGCACTTAGGCCTTACATTTTTCATCCGGCGAATTCTCTCGTGCGGAAGAAAAACAGAGAAAAAAAAGGAGAGAGAGAGAAAGAATC
The DNA here is from genome assembly GCF_000648655.2 of Copidosoma floridanum. The sequence continues at coordinate 768,842 of NW_019379455.1, read as the reverse complement.
GCTCGTACGCCTACTGTTAATTTGAGACTCGCGTGACTCGGTCGACTCGTCCGCGCCGGCCGGCTTGTGCAATAATGAATTTAAAAGCTTCTGTACACACTCGCACTTGCTCAACTTCTTTCACCTCGTGTATACGTATATACATGGTATAGAGTTTCGAGTCTCTCGATTGAAAATTAGAGCTGCGAAAGTGTGATCTTAATGCCCGAATAATTGAATATTTCGGTGTGAGGCAGTTGGACGAAAAAAAAAAAAAAAAAAAAGATACACACAACAATACCGTGGAATTGAAAAAAATTGAGGAATATGAATGACTCAAGCTCGGGTGTTGGCATGTGTACAGTGTACGTATACATGGGTGTGCGTGACTCATGGGGGCCGAGGCTTTAATTAAGCTTATGCTGCCTCGCGTTCCACCCATAAATTCATCATCGTGGCGTCGGACAATGTTCATCCGCACGGGCTTGGCTTTATTTTTTTCGATAAACGCGCTTCATGTTTTTTCAATGTGTTCAAATTATAAATTATAAAAAATTCATTCGCGACCTTCTATTGTTCTTGTACAACCAGAATGGATAAAAAACATTACTAAAAGGTATACAGATTTAATTTGTTTGCTTTATCACGTACAACGTATATGTTTCTGTGTTTCTCGGGGTGGTTTTTTTGTTGGTATAAGATTTAATTTCTATAAACACGTTTCTTCTTCTGGATGCGTAATTGAGCAAAAATTTGTTAATATAGCCCTACCTTGTCTTACTACTAGCACATTTATATATCTCTTTGGATGATTTTTCTAGTAGTTTATGTGCGATACGGTCGTAATAATAATCCATTGTTTGTGTGAACCTTACCCGTTACGCCCTGGATAGAGATCAAATAGCCTGATGATGGTAAGCGAATCTCGTTTCTCAAATAATCGTTGGTGATGCGTAGCAATCTCCCACGTGCATGTAAGATGGGCGTGATTCTCACGTTCCAAGCGTTGTCCCCGAGATGGACACAAATCATTCCTTTACCAATCGGCCAGTCAATAAAAAAATGAAAAAAATAGGGGACGAAAAAGACTCCCGCCTCCAATAAAAATCTCGTCCGCCGCCCGCATCCCATACCGTACATGTAGCTCCCACAGTGCCCCCATCTCCCACACCTTTTTCAATGAGAGAGCAAAAATGAAGAAAATTAAAAGTGACGTCGGAAAATTTTCTCACATCAAAAACGCACCAACATCTGTACTCCTTCGTGCGTCGATTATCTTCCTTCCGTCTCTTCCCCCCTACTGGTACTTTTCGGTGTATTTTGTAAGTAGCCGGAGATGGAAATTGCATTGCGCATCAGATCCATTTTACCCTTTGTATAATGCACAGTAGTCTGACTCGCTGATTTTTTTTTTTCCCCATTCGCCGAACTCTATCCTTTCAGGATCTGATTTTTTCCAGCTTTCGGACAAAAGAGAAGTGAATTCGCCAGTACCTCTTTTTACAACCGCAGACGTGGTATGTTTCACAAAGTAAAAAAAAAAAAGGTAAAGTTTTCGTTTCAAGAGCACAACCATCGTTTAATTGTCAGTCAAGCTGAGCGCGAGTCTGTATGTGCGGAGCACTCTCTTTTCCACCCCTCGGCCCTTGGCTGCGACGACCAGCGGCGACTTTCAGCTTGTTGCCATTATATACCATGTCCCTGTTTTTTTTTTTCTCTCTCCATCCCTTTTTACCCTTCTACTCTCATCAATGTGTATGTACGTGCATGCAGACATGACGTATCTTTATCCGACTCCGCTTTCGTGGCTCTCCTTCTGCGTTTATTTCGCTGTTTGACGTGGATTGTTTGAAACTCTGATGAGAAAAATATCGAAAAATTCAGCGAGATACGGCGCCTGAGAGGATGACGTGTATAAAAAGACCTCTGTGGAGAGGACGAGGGGCGATATAGGCCCACAGACGCGGAAAAAGAGTGGAAATTAAAACGTCGAGCATCGGGGGGGAAGAAGAGAAGGCAAGAGAACAAAAAAAAGGGGGGGGAAGAAGGATGAGCTCAGCGCGTCATCGGGTTTTTTTCATGCTTTATTTTCGAATCGAAGAAAAAACATGGAAGCTGTTGCTGAGCGCAATCGGCGGAATCGGGAAGGTCTCTTTTTGTGTATGTTTTTGCGTCCCTTCGCGCGGAATGAAATATAATTGAAAATGGATCGTGAGAAATTATCGGGGCTGCGCTTTTGTCATTACGGCACAGTTTATACACTTACGCTTAAAAGAGAGAGAAAAAAAAAAGGAAAAGTTGCAAGCAAAGTGGCTCAAAACTGCGAGTAAATTGAAAATTTCAGAAAGTCAGTCGAAGATGAACAAAGCGAGCACTGACGGGTGTGCGTAAAAAAAAAAAAAAAAAAAAACTCTGCAGAGAGACGAGAGAAAAAAAGAGTGAGATTTGACTGAAGAGGAGCGAAAAAATTGTGAAAAAGATGCAGTTTTACCTGGATGTATAGCGGGAGCAGCTGACATAGAGTTTCATCATCAGACCAGACCCTCGTCGCTGTTTTCGGACAAAGAGTAATATTCACGGCAAAGTTGTACTGCAGGAGATGAAAATTTTTTTTCCAATCGTAGATTCTTATTCCGTTTTACGTTTCAGATGGATACGTACACGATATTGTTGATGTTGAATTGACTTTGAACAGTCACTAGTGATTTCATTTATTTATTTATTTATTTATTTTTTTTTTGTTATCTTCAACAACATGTAATCCAAGGTATTGCTTGTCTCTTTACATCTTTTACTTCGGAAACCGGAAGCCTCTTTTGAAAGAAAATCACGTCAGTGCTCGTCATAAAGTTTCCCGTCTCGGCTCTCGATATCCAGTCAAAACTAACAACCTTCGGGGCTATCTGCTCTCCCAATTATCCAACTCCAGACCGTATACACCCCCGAAACGCAAAACTTCGAAAAGCCGATCCAGCTCGAATTTTCTTCTCCGAGATTGTGCTAACCCAAGCTCGTTGAAGTCTTTCCACGACCAAAAATGTTTTCCCCCCCCCAAGAAAAAAAAAAAAAAAATTGTAAGAAAAAAAATCTCCAACCCCTTGCATAAACACTTCTTCTCTCCACCCCCAGTCCATAACGTATCCGAGTAAAGATGTTAATCGGGCCGTAGTGTGCAAGAACCAGCGGGTGGTGGAGCTGCCACATTGTCGCGAAATCGAATTATGGACGCTTCGAGTACACCACCGCACCGATACTTTACCACGAGTGGCGGTCCTCGAGCGCGTCACGTGCACGGACAGTATAGTAGCGCCCTTAGAGCACCCATTGTGTTGGCCATGTATTTTTATGTGCTATCGATCGGTACCTACTGTACATGATAAGTAAGACTTGAGTTGGGGAGCAACTTTTTTTTCTTTTCCTTTTTTTTTTGGCATAATTTATTAGGATTATTTCAATTCCTCGTTCCGTTCTGATGAGTTTATGGGAGATTTGCCATGCGCAGTTCTCATGCCGCTTCAATAATTCAAGAAACTACATCTTTCAAGGGAGGAAAGTTGTAATCATTCGGCTCTTGCTTGCGAAACAAAATTTCAACAATAAAAACTCCTGAACGAAGAATATCCGCGTTCAACGCGATTGGCATGAAAAATTGCAAGGAAGAGTGGCGCAGCTTGCCGCGGGTGCAAGTTATGAATTTTAAAAGGAGGAGCGTGTGCAGTGCACGTGCATCTTTCAACGGGAAGGATCGTGAGTAGGAGTCAAATGAAACCCACGGGTAAATTGCTTATTGAGTGATTGCATGTACATTTTCTCAATTTTCTAAACAAAACCATTCGACTAGTAATGTGAGTGAAAGGATTTTATAAATTATTCATTGTTAACGTGATACGTACAAACTCATCAATAAAAAACAGTACTTTCCAAAAGTAATTTGTGTTAAAATAGTACATGCACCGGAAAGAAAATAAAATGAGCATGCATGTTAATATGTGATCTCCAATACAAGGGCATCTCGTGAGACGTAGGTAATTCAAGTTAATCAGAAAGTTATTTTAACAAATAATATTTTTAATAAACAAATCCGTCCAACAGTAAGATTCTTGACTCGGGAGTCAAAAGTTCACCATCCAGTAAAAACATCCACAGACAGTCTCATTTTGCTCCCTCATTCTTTGGGCACCAAAGAATTTTTTTTCCCCGGCTGGCTGTGCAGTGCTGCTGTCATGACAATGGAACAAGTGCGTAGTGTCCAACGGTGCTGAACTAATCTCCCAACCCCGCGTGTCCCTATTGTCATTCTCGCGAAATTTCAGGTGTATACAGCGTTGGTATCGTAAGCGTGTACTTTGAGTTGATTTCCGCGGATCACAAAAATGTTTTTAACGTAGGTGTGGCTTCATTGTCTTTCGAGGAAGAGAGGCAGTTCTGGTAAAAGGGAGGAATGATCATCAGGGTGGGAGCGATCGTACGCTACTGGATTCGTGAGTTGCTCCTTGTTGTGACTATCATGATGAGATACGTGAGCTGTTGACCCAACTTTTGTTGATTTTCTAGCAGTAAGATAAGCATGACTATAATACTCGTGGTAAATAACGATGAGGCCGAACAACAAAAGTTTGAGTAAAGTTACGAAACAAATCAAAAAACAAGAGAATTTCTCTTATTTCTGTTACTTGATTATTTAATTTTTTTTTTTTTTTTTATTTAGCATTTGTTAGTACGTCCATCAATTTATTTGCTTCTTTTTTCTTTGTCAATCCATGTATGATCCAAAGGAAGATTAGTAGATGAGTTTGCAATAGAAACAGCAAATAGTCAAACGTACGGAATAAACATAAGAATTTGGAATGTGCATGATGAAAATTGCAATTCAATAACGAGACTATATCGTCACGAGCAGTAACTATTCAAGTAGATTTTCAATTATGATCAGCGTGGAATAGGTAATTGATCGATTGTTGGTCTGCGTGGCGAGCCTGTACGAGCCGCTCGAGTAGCTGAAGGAAATTAATATTCTAGTTGTTTAATTTTTACTGTGAAGTAAGTCATTTGACTAGTGAAAATTGATTAAATATACTTTTTTAAATGCCCTTCAGTTAGGCATCACAAATGAGTCCCTCTTTGAAAAGTTAAGCAAACAAAACCCTTTTTCAACACGTATACAAAAGAGAAAAAAACACAAACAAACGAAAAATGGTTGAAAACATACAGCACTGACGTACATGATATAAAGAGAGCAGCTCGTCCCCGCGTATATACCATTCATCACACACGGATTCCTCCTTGACGTGAATAAATAACCAAGAGAATCACGGGACCCGTCGTTTCCTGCTTCCTTTTTGTAACCTGCAAACCTCTCGATTAGTATTATTTATTTTCGCCTCACTCGCCCCGTCTCTTGCTCATCCTTTTTTTTTTTTTTCATTTTGTTTCCTCCAACAAGAAGCGCTTACTCGTCCCTTTACCTCCCCCTTTTTGCCCCCCCCTTTTTTTACGAGAATTCTTTGCTCGTTCGTTTGTTGGTCGGGTAATATAAAGGCGCGATAATTAGTTCGATCCGGAAGGCAGGATGAATGGCTTTTCACTTGCCATTTCTTTCTGGCCAACTACCCCCCACGTTCAATTAACCCGCCCTTGTAGCACATAGAGAAACGCCAGGTACGACAATTCTACCCTTCATTTTTTTTTTTTTCGTTTATTTATTTGCTGTCTTTTCACTCGTTTCTAAAGGGATTGATTTTTTTTTAACGTTTGCTTCTCGTAGCTTAGTTGACGTAGGACTCGTTATTTAACTTCTCTCTTCCGGTACTGGGTTGTTGACGAGCCGTGTTTATTTTACATTTCTTTTAATAACTGATAATCTTCATTTCCTCTATGGTTCTGGATAATACTGTAATTAAATAATGTTGGTGCCAGTAATTCATTTAATTTATTTCTTGGTTTCCACAGCAATTACCTCATTGTATATATACATCTCAAGTATTGTATATAATATTCACGTGACAATGAAGCAGTGTATGTATGGATGCAACAGTTGATTGAAGTAAATACTTTGTCACTAGGGAAGATATTTACTTGTGACTCTCTTTTCACACCGGCAATCCGGGATATCCCCTTCTTTCCATTTTCCCATTGATGAGGGTGTATTGACTCTCATCGCGAAGAATAGCGTGAGCTATCATTTTTGCCATACAATAATGTAGAATTTATTAAATTTGACAAAAAACAATCTAACTGTATCAAACAACATTATTAAATAATTTGTCTTCATTTTACGTGTTTCAGGTGAGTACCAGCACAGAAGCTGTTTCAATCATTTCAAATTAATGTGCGTACATGGTAATATTCAACGATTTATTTTCTAAAATCCCACCCTTAAAATTATAGCATGGTTTCCTATGTAGGCTTTACGTAGATGTGATGAACACACATACTTATCGAAAAGAAAGAAAAATGTAGATTTTAAAATAAGAATACACATGTACCATATATGCATAAGAATACGGGAGGGAAAAATGTAAGAGATGCAAGCGGAGAACAATGCTAATTGAGGAGTGTTTATTTTCCGAGGCCAAAGCGAAAGGAAACGCGGCGCAGCAGCAGACACCGGAGCTTGGCTCGCTGCCCGTGTTTCCATACATATACACATATGCACATTGTACACACCTCGAGAAATGAATACATTAAAAGCTCAGTGACACCGTGTTTCAACGGAACCGGAATAAAAGCATCGGAAACCGCAGAAACAAGAAGACCAGAGATTGAGCTGGTATCAGGAAACGGGGGGCGTTCACGCGTGCAGGAAGCTTTGGGAATGTTTGTCTCTTGGAAAGGGGGAGAAACAAGATCTCGAGATTTTTTTCTCGTGCGTTTTTTTTTTTTTTTTTTTATTCGTGGAAGATTGATCTGACTCGGTGCAGCGAAAAAAGCTCCCGGGTTGGAACGAGCTTTTATTCATAGATGGATTTTACGATACTCGTATAGGCTCGATTTTCACTGATTCCTTCGGTGGGAAATCCGTACCGATTTAACGGAGTATAAGATACGCGATTGGTACAAAGACATCGAGGGACTTTCTATTTCCCTGCTGATCTTCGCAGGGGCTTTTACGATCTCTTTTTCTCTCTCGTAGTCCGAAATTACGTTTTTATCATTTGGGTCATCGATGAGACGTGATCCAGTGACAAATCGTTTAACTGTACTGTTATGTTATTCTTGTAACGTTGTGATTTTTATTACCTAAAAAAAATATGTTACAAGCAATCTTTAACAGCACCCAACGTTATAAAAACGTTGAAAAAACATATACTGTTCTATTGATCAAAAAACTTTGATCTTCAAAGCATTCAATACGAATTTCTTATCTTGTCTTGGATATGTATGTATGTATATATATATATACCACTGCGTGGAGTCACTTTGGTGCATCGTGCGGTNTATATATATATATTCATTTAAAACAATGTATAGATATGTTTAAATCAAACATGGTACATATACTACCCCATATGTAAACTACCCAAGATCCGCGTGCAAGCAGCATAACTGCACACCATGCAACGACGCGTGTGCGGATGCTGAGAAGGCGTTGTATGCATGGAGCTTACGGATGCCCTTCGGTATCTCGCTCAAATTTGCAACCCATATAGTAGTCAACACACCTTTTCCGCAACGCATATTCATTATGATATATACATGCTACACACTACCAAAGAGTGATATATATATAAATATATATATATATATATACATCTCGAATTGACGCGGATCCTTAATTAGCTGTATCCACGAGAATTGCGAGCTAGTTCGCAAATACATACATACATACATGTAAATGTGTCGCCTCGATCCCTGCTGTTGAGTTTGTTTGCGCGTCATATTACTTGAGCGTGGGAAGTATGAGAGAAGGTGAATATACATGTATATGTTCATGCAAGTGTATATATATACCAAGAGTGAAATGATACGACGACGGATAGAAATTGCACGTATACCCACACGTTTGGGACGTGAGAGCGGAATGTACGCGAAATGTTTGCAGAGTGAATTATGATAATTCATGCGGTATAACGATACTGCAGAGTCACGGGGATGCAGTAATTAAGGACTCCTCGTGTCTACTGGTGCGTGAGTTTTTTGCACTTTTACCCTTTTCTTTTTTTTTTTTTTTTCTTTTTTCTTTATCTTTTTTCGTTTCATATAAGAGCTGAATCAACAGGTCGCGTGTAAGCTCCTCTTAACGATAGTTACCCTTGGAAGGATTTCTAAGAAATCTCACAGCAGCAGCCTATATAGTGGGGGTGTATCCAACAGCTGAATTTATTCAAAAAGTAAAAAAAAATGCTTATCAAGACAAATAAATAGTTGAGAAGGGCATTGTTGCATTTGTCGTGACAATCAAAGTTTCATATTTAATCACCCTCACTTGTCTCAACAGTTTTTGTCGTTTTGCGTTAATTTACACCACAAACCTTTGCAACAATCGATGTAAGCCACAGAAGGGTCCAGTAGTTGAACATAAAAAAAATGCACTGCCATATTTTAGAGGCACGTTATTTCCTCAAGGATCTATTTCACGTGTATATACATTTCGAGAAGGAAAAAAAAAACACTTTTCCGCTACGCCATACAACACCCCATCCCCATATACACAAATACAAATACATATACATATATACACTCGAGCACTTTGGAGAACAGCATCCCGCAAACGCACATCCGACGAGAGACGATGAGCTTCGTAAATCCGAGCGAAAGCTTCCGGCTCGTGCCCACATACACAGTGACAATGCTCGACATTGTTGCCCAAATTATACACGCCGCGTAGCTTCTTTTTATCTCTCTTCGCGTATCGTGGATAAGCACACCCATGCATACACTTATACATATACGTATGGATATGAAATAAGAAGCGCTGTTTTCCAAGTATAGCGCACGTGTGTGTACACGGTACATATATAAGTATACAATGCGTATATTACGCGTATGCCGTGCACGTGGCCCGCTTAATTTTCGCCCGTTTAATTTTGCGCTGCTGTTGCTGCTTTTGTACACACACAACGGAGACCCTTGTTGAGTGTGGCTCGCAGTCAGCCGGCCGGAAGGAAACCCTCCTCCGCGCGCCTCTAATCCGGGACAATCGAGATAATTTGCTCCTTGATCTACGACCTTTATTCTTGGCTGTACCGTGTGCTTTGATGCTTGAAAAATATACTTATTTACTCGAACTGTAGTGTTCATTCGCGAGGTGTCTATACGTAATTTTTACCGAGTGTCAATGAAACCTGGATTTGGTTTACCTTTTGGAAAAATTTGTTTGGCAGAAATGAAACGTAAGCCATAATCCAACAATAGATTGACCTCGTCCGGAAACACTGAATCAATACTCAAATCAACGTGAGAGTTCTTTTTTGAATAATTTTCATTTTAATGCACAAAACAGTTTTCTTAGTGTGTGCATGACACTTAATTTTTTTGTGTCATCAAATTTTTTAATCAAGCAGTTATAAACGCGTAAGCAAACGGGATACGGAAGTTTACTTCTGATCAAAAGTTGAATGAGTTTTAGCAAAGAGGTGACTTTAATTTCCTACTGAATATTAAATAAAATGAACATTTCTTGAAGGTATCAACGGTTAAAACAGTAGTTGAAATTTCAGTTACCCAAATTCATATTGTATCTGCATAATGGTGCAACAATCAATCTCGGCAACTCTGACTTTCGCATAATTATTAAATATCACTTTTTGTTTCGTACTAAACAATAAACCGTAATAAACATAAATAAAACCGACCAGAGAATTAAGTGTATACCATCAGCAGGTTGCAGCTTGTAAACAACTTTGTTAATCTGCTTCAACCGATTCATATACGCCATAATCTATTTCTGAGGTGTACACTGCATGGACGCACCGTATACTCCATCTCCCCCTGGTAAACTCAAAGCTGCTTAAATTCAACGATTTTGCCAGTTCTACGCATAGAGACTAAATAACTTAAAAATTATCGCTTCCGTATATATATGACACCACATTCGCTAGGTATATACTTTGACGTATCATTTACACGTTTTCATTATATGCAAATAAGACTACCAATCCGGGAACGATACGAGCCCTTGCACCGCATCTGAGGGGGGAAAAAAATTAAGGACCCGACCATACTATTTCCTTGGTCGTAATTTAACGCCTTGCCCCGCTCGTGCGTCGCGCACCGGGGTAATAGTAGCCAAAGTTGGGTCTCCTCCTCCATACCTCATTTTTCTCCCCTGTCGTTTCCTCTCGATGGCCCGAATAAATGGGACCAGCACGTACCTATACGCGGCATCTCGCTTACGTGTTTACGAGTCGTATTAAGAGAAGATGGGGGCAAAGGGGGGGTGCACGAAACACGCGCGCAATGTGACGATGACAATAAACTACTGTACGAGGTACCAAAACTACCGAGTCCCCCCTCCGCTTTGCCCGTTTAATGTACCAGTTTCTATTTATCATTGTCAATTCACTTGAGTGCAAGATGCGATAAAAATCTGAATATTGCTCAACTCGGCTGGGCCACGTTGCGTACTTACTACATTCACCTTTTTTTTTTTTTTTATTTTTTTTTTCATTCAGTGGACGGGGGCAGAAGGAAATTCAAAGTGCAAGAGGAATATATATGGTACTGCGAAAGTGTAGCTATGGGACTATACCATTGGATACTGTGCGAGTGTATTACGCGAATACTCGCGAGAGTATCTTTTTTACTGGGTAGGAAAACGAGAGATTTTTAGAGGAATCCAATTGCATATACGTACTTTTTCGATAGATTCCTTTGGATTGAAGTAGATGGTAATATGATGGATTACTCGGGAGTTGAGGGGGATCTTATACTTAATTATATAAACAAATGATTGTATTTGTAATAAAAAATAAAAAATGCCCTGTGTCATATTATGCACAAGTAACATTACGGTGTACATAAAGATGCGAAGCGGAAAATATACATTTTCCATCGTATTCATTTCCATGGACAAGCAAGTCTCTAAATATAGAAACTGACTGCACGGCTCTTTTACTCCCGTTCTCGTACATTACGTATACGCCTCGCTTCTGTCCGAGTCATGAATTCGCTTTTACGAGTGTGCCCCTTCCTGTTTCTCTTTCAAATAACTGAAATATATACCCTATATTTACTTCGCTCATTTGCTTGATTATATATATACACGAGCACACATATTTTTCCTCTTTATCATCCACGTATAGGTCTAAAAGACGGTGGCGTGCTCGCTCGACGAAGTTTTCCTCGATGAGCTCGTTCTTCCAAATCCCGTGTAATAAGATATGTAAATTTATCTCGTACTCATCGCCATACAGCTGGAGAAAATTTTCAACAAACCTTCATCGTCTGTACCCATCTCTCGGTGTTAACTATGATCTCAACATCCATGAGCTTGCGACGAAGCGAGTATGTTAATGAATGGGTAAGTGACTGTGCGGTGTAACGCGAGTAACCCCAATTCGCCGTAATTAGTGGCAATACTACAACACTGGCAGGCTGGATGAAAGGAAATCCAAATCATTCCTATGGATTACTTCAATGCTGATAATGATTTTCTTTAATATGTTTTACACGCCATTCAGTCGATTAAACAAGATCAAATACGTTTTGTGGCACGCTGGAAATTTTATCATTTCGAAATTTACCACTGCGTAATAGCACAAAATCTAAGACAGTGGTTGGGTTGGATGTCACTTTGCAAAGAATTTTTATGCAAATCCTTGGTCTCATTTCCAAAAATACCTATAGCTCCTTCTATTTTTCTCACTCTTGGTGTAGTCATACTATCATATCGTAACCGAGTTCATTGGAATTTATAAAAATGGTACGTAACTAGGTTCCCTAAAACTTTGGTCATACGTCCATACAGACATATTCCTTCGAATATGAGTTCTTGGTATATATGGCAAAAATAATTTTAATGTATAAGTACAACCATGACTCAGTCGGGGGTTTTTTCATAACCTACCATGTTAGAAGTCAAACCTTATGTTCAGATGCTTCTAGTACGAAATGGCCTTTTGTCAACCATTCATGGGTAATATACCATGAAAAACATGTATTTAACGCTATACAACAAACTTGTCAGAAAATTATTTCACTAAACTGTTGTCACCTTAACAAGTTTAACTATGACACTGAAAAATAAATTTTATCCCTTTTTTCTGGAACAGTGCGATGATAGGTGATAAGTACTAAATGCGACACAGTTTCGAAGTTTACTATATGCACAAAACATAATTAGTTTAGTTGGATGTTATGCCGAGCAGCCACCAGTGAATAACATCACTATGCGTATGATACAGGCAAGAGAAAGATAAAAAGGAGAGGAGATATAGCTTTGCACATTTATATAGATATACCAAGACCTACCCATTACGTAAGGGTAACCAAAAAAATGGCCCATCAGGACCGAAACAAATGGCATTCCCATGGTAATGTCGCAAAACCGCGGCAACATAGTTGTCTAGTTCAGTCAAGGTTGAGTAATCGCTGGCTCTGTGGCATCGTTGAGTACAATACTTGTATAATACGCGGCTCGAGAGATCTAGGGTCGTCGTCCCAAGCAACAGTGGCTTGCTTCTTATAGCTCTGTGACGTTGACCTGCCTGCGAGTGGACGAATCGCACACGTGGGCTAAAAATAGCAAAAATGGTCCATCTTGTGTTTGACTCTTCTTTATCTTCTTTTGCTCCTTCCACACGAGTGATGTATTTAGCCCGTTTTAAGGAGTGCTGATTTATGACTCGATTAGTACGAATATCGGGTGCATGTGTTTTATCTTCTTTCACAAGTGGATTCGAGTTTCATCAATATTTTTCGGTTCGAAATAATAATTTCTGAGTGTCAATTTATGTTTTTTCATCAGAGTTTCATTACAACTGGGTAAGGATTGTGGTTTCTCCTGCGACTAGTCTGGTTTGTATAGGTTCCATGGGAAAACATAGACGACATGAAATTACTTCTCTCATTGAATCGAACAACCTCACACGTTCATAATTTTTTAAAAAGAAAATAGAGCAACATGACAGCGAAGCGTTTTGAGAAGATTTTTTTCGACCGATGAAAAGCTCAACTTTCTTCTCCAAGGGAATTGAACGAGAAATGGAATGGGAGCGAAAGAAAATTGGCAATTAAGAGAAAAGAGGGTCAATCAGGAGCGATTCCCCGCGCCCATGAAACAAATTCAAGTGACTCGAGAAAAACAACGACCCTGCGCTGTGAGGTCAGATGAATAATTCACACGATAATATCCTCTCGACTCGAACTTCTAGCGCGTGACTCTGGACGCGACGATGATTCACGAAGTGCGGATCCCTCGGTCTGCGGAGGCATGAATTTTATTGTTTTCCTACGCCCACCGTTGCGCGGAGCTCTTCCTCAAAATTATCACCCAAGTCGACGCCCATCTTTTTCCCCGCGAGTGCTGCCCTGCAAACTGCATAGAATGACGATATGTCATTGATATTATCGCACGGGGAAATCCAACCAAGTAAATCGTATTTTGGTAAAAATAAAACACTCCGAAATGCGCTTAGGTGCACAGCCTTAACACTCGGTTGGAGATAGTAACTTGAGTGATAAGGTCACGGGGTGGCAAAAACTGGAGTTTACCTACAGGTGCTGGCTGGATCCACTGGAGCGTATAACATACATGGAGTGCATTATAAGCTGCACCTACAAGCATTGAAGGCAAGTAGCGGAGATGGAGGGAAGGCCCAACAGCGTCCTTCTTCCGGCAGACTGGCGATCTAATTCGACGGGAGACTGACTGACTACGAGTCTCGAAAAGACTGCGCGCATCGATTTTAATGGCAAGCAGTTTCGGGGCCTCCGTAACGAGTAGCGCTCGTACAAGCTGAAGAAGGGATTTTCGGACTGGGTTCACACGAGCTTACTTCGTAAGGTAAATAACTGGATTGCTGACCTGGTCAAATGTTGGTATTTAAGTGTGGTCTCATAATTCAAGAGTAATTTGTTCATTTCAAAGCTTCTCGGTAACATTCGTATGTTTTTTTTTTTTACAAAATGGCTTGTTCAACCTTCCAAAGTATACTGTAGTTTCAGCAATGGTCTCCTTATTGGAGACCTGTTTTTTTCTTGGGATTTGAGAACAGTTTGTAGTCGTTACACCAGGAAAGTACCGTTGACGCCTAAGCAACTTCAAGTACCATTTCTACAAGTTTTCTGTTACTGCGATGGGCTTGTGACATAGTACATTATCTTTGTCAGGGACCATTTTTTTCCTTCTACTAGATGTGTCTTATGAGATTCAAAGAAAAATAGTTTTATGTAATATATCATGAGTGATTTTTCAGGACTAATGAAATCCGAGACGTGCGATGCCATTCTTGTAATATTCACTTTTAAATTTTCATTTTCAAATGAGTGCCTAATGCTCCCATGGATTTAAAGATACCATTTTCAACAGTAAGTGCCATTTTTTTGAGGTTTGCTATAAACAATTATAATGTACAAGAAGTATTATTACCCCACATTACATATTACAGAACAGAGACGTTTCGTATATGCTATTCGAAAGATGTACGATTTTTCAATGACTTGCTTTGTTTCAAATACATCCCAATTTAAGACTATCCAAAATTTTGTTGGCAATCGTGTAATGTAGTGGCAAATTGTTTAGGATGTGGACTATTGACGCTGACCAATTAATTGCCAAATTGAGCAGGTTGAGAACGACTGAAGGTGCAATGCCACCTAATGCAAACGCATCGCTGCACTGGGAAGAAAAGGAAGCAGTGAACAGACGAGAGACAGTAGGGGGTCGTTATTTCTAGCCGGTGGCATAAGAAGATAGTACGGGTGAGGGGGGGATGGATTTCGATCGACATGCCAAATGGGAAAACGGAGAGTGGAAAAAGTACATAAACTCCCTGCGAAGCTTCCTCGTCGTCTTGGGGATATATTTGGAACGGCGGACGTAGACACAGGAACGATGGATATAATTTTAGAGGTAGATATGGGTGGGATGGGAAATGCGGATCGATTTCATTCTAATGTCCGCGAGACAAAAGAAGAGGAGACTGGCTTGGAAGTGGACTCTGACGTTTTGAGAAAGACTAGAGAAAGGGAGAGATATTGTTTTGGTAACCGGCTGATTGACTGACGCTCTTTTTTCCACGAGCTTTGATTGCATTTGGTTTTCTGAATGTTTGTTAGTTTGAACGTTATTTTTTTTAAATAGAATAACGATTAAAAATATTGTGTTACAATTTTCGTGTCCCAACCCAATGAAGTATTCTTTTTCCACTCAATGGTCTTTATCAACAGTATTGTCAAAACAAACAACATCAATGGTAATTGTACTACTCTCCATATACTCTACAAATAATTAAAAATTAAACAAAATATAAAATTAACAATTTCAAAACTTCTTAAATCGTTTTTCATACGTCCCGCCACGAAATAAGTTTCAGCTGTCAAGTGTAGATTTTTACTCCTTTGTGATTTCACGCCTGTACACGAGCTGCTACTGGAGGTGGCAAAAAAAAAAAAAGGGAAAAGCAAGTGCCAGGAAGTTTACGTCCAAGAAATTTCAAGTGATTGAGTTTAAGTGTATAGTGTCAAGTGTCGTCAAATTGGGAGAGCACCATGTACCTTCCCTATTGCTCTACCGTGGTATGGAAATCGGGAGGTAAAAGTTGGAGGAGGATGGAAAAAATCATTCATTTTGTGCTTCCTACATAGAGTTCTTTACTATGATAGAAATTCTATGACAACAATTTATTAATATCCATCTCATCCCGTCTGTGGCACCACTTCAACATTGATTCGCAACAGAAACGAATAGTCAAAGGACGATGACAGTAGCTGCGAAATATAGTAGTAGAAAACATACGTCAAACCCCTCTGTTCATTTAATTATATATTAAACTTTCCACGTGCTGATTAAAAATTAATCAAATATCTGTCATTTCACGAGTGAATTAACTTTTCTCTTATCACCGATATTTTATACTCATAATTAAATGAATTAAAACCTTTGGTGAAATATTCCTGCTAATGTTTCAAACGAGCAGCTGACTCCCATTCCGGCAACTATTTTTTTTTCTCCCAAAGCCAGATAGAGCATAACTATAGTGGAGTACGAGAAAAAGCTCGAAAGAGCTTTCGACCGCCCCTCCATAAAATAACTTTCAAAGCTCCGCAGAGAGAAACAGTCTGCTTTTGTATGATTCTCCGCTTACACAAAGTCAGAAAAACTAATTGACTATGGCATTCAATGGCCCCTTTTCCTGTTGTCCTTTTTTTTTATTAGTTTACTTTTTTTTTAATATATAAATTATGAAGGTATATGATTAATCGAGAGCTGAAAACTTCCTCGTACACCTTTACCATTGCGTACCACTACTGAAGAGCAAAGTTTTCGAGTCGAGTCAAGAGGTCGGCTTTTGTGTCGAAAAAATGAATGGAACGGGTACGAAAGTGCTGGGTGAAAGTTGTCCAATCGATATTACTATGGATTGATCTCCTCCATCGATTAATAATGTTGAAAGTTTTGGGTTCGTGATCGACTATACTTTGATTATTAATTACAGCTGTCCATTTGACGGTTATAAAGTTGAAGTGGTCGACCCACCTTGAAATTTTAATGCAGAGGACAAATTGTGCATTTCTTTTCACTCCCCGAGCCCAAAAGTCGCGCAGCTCTTGAAACGGGATTTCTGGACGGCGAAAGAGATTTTCAAGGTAATCCTGGATAGTGCGCCTTTTAACAATGTATAATACGATGAAAGCATTTCGGCCTCGGGCTCGCTTTGCTGAAACGTGTTATGGACGTATATAGTATGTGGGGAAACAGAAGCGATTCGCGGATGGTGCCTTTATTCAGTTTTTGCTCCTCTTATGTTGTAAAGCCGTCCATTAGCTTTTTCGGTGCGTGTGCTTGTTTTTAAAATGCAAAGAGCCTCTAATCGACCACAAAGGGGCTAATACAACTCTTTTGAGCGTTAGCGGAATAAAATTCGAAAAATCTTTTCCTAATTACAAATATTTACACTTAATCGATCTCTTTGTTAGTAATTAAATCAATCATGGACTCGAGTTGGAAAAGTACCTACATTCAATTGAATAGTAACACTGACTGAAGCTTATTTGAACCATTTTTGATTTCGTAATATTGTTGCAATGAATTACTTAAATTCTTACTTCGATGAAATCAACAATGCACTTGGACAGAATCTCACGAGAGGGAAAAAAAGCACCAACTTTTGAATGCAATGTCATAGCGACATAAAAAATGAGCAGAGGACTCGCAAACGGGCACAAACGTGTACAGAAGATAGTTTTTTTTTACCTAAACTCCATCGTGAGCCAAAGAAGCCTGGAAGCAGTAGGAGAAGAGACACATCAAGTTCGGGAGAACAAGATTCATCGCTCGGGCCAAGGAGGGTGGGACCGGAAAAAAGGCGAGGTTGAAGAGAAAAAGCGATGGGGCGGGGAGAGGATTCACGGGAAGTTTTCCAAAAGATCCCAGTTCTTTTATTGCAATAGCAAAGACATGGGCAGATATGCGAGTGGGCCAGAGTGTGAGGGAGGGAGGAAGGAGTCGCAGTGGAACGCAAATGGAAGAAAAGGATACAAAGGAGAAAAAAGAGGGAGACGATGCATTTGCAGAAATGGTGTGTGCACCTCATCAATAGTGTGTTACACGACAATTCTAGTGTTTTTTTCGTTTGTTTGATTTTTAAAGCTTTTTTTTTTACTTCCGTCGATCGTTATAAAAATTGATGGTTTTTTTTTAATAAAAAAAAGTTAATTTAACATCGGAGAATATTCATGAATTTTATCTGAGTGTATTTAAACATTGAGCTTGTAGCTGGAATCCATCTAAAGGGTTTCCATTCCATAAATTTTCGATTGTAAAATTGATGTACAACCCAAGCAAATGGATGTGATAACGGTATCATCGTACATTTTGAGATCTAACGGAAAATTTAATGGCACTTTTCAATATCCTGCGATTGTACAAGTTTCTGTTTTTTTTTTTTTTTTTTTTTTTTTTTTTTTTTAATATATAATGAAACATAAAATTAAATATTTCCAAGCTTAAATTTATTGGAATAGTTAGACGGCTATACTTTTCTGAACAAAATTTCCATTTTACTTGACGTATATTTTTTTTGTGTGCACATATGACACCAACACACATAAATGCACGTAACTCCATACTAATCAGGTTCAAGATTTTTGGTAATTTAATACTCCCTTCAACAACTAGACTTTTCACTGAATATTACAGAGGGTACTTTGCATAATTTATGTACTCGTAAGTAATAGTCGTTTGCAAAAATAATTTAACGTGACACGAATGTTTTTAACCCAACGTTTGGTGCACATAAATGTCCCCACTACATTTGAAAAGGAAAAAACGTGTGCTCGTTCAACTTCATTTAATTACTCCCATCTATTACCTCGTCCTTCCTGTAAGTGCTCAAACTCAGCCTCTCACTGTCACCGCTGTTTAAGTACCCCACCGATTTATCCGATAGAAGAAAAAAGGCCCTGCAGGCATATCCTCAAAATTGCGCCTCGAAATCGATTCTCGCGCGTCTATACCCTGAGGCTCCTCGCCTCTCGCCATTCCGAATGCGCGAGATACAGCCGATAAGGAGCCCCGTGGATTTGTTTCAGCAGCTACGACCCTAAGAGGCCAGTCAGCGAGTATAAGGATCGATTTCGAGGAGAGAAGAGAAATGAAACCGGTAAGGGGGGACCATTTTTTCCAGCGCCTTATCCACTTAGTTTTTCTCTTCGCGTTTTGGGCTCTCTGCCTGTGGCAACTACTTCACGTCCATCGGAATCTGAGGATGCGATCCATCTTGCTTTTCATTTCTATTTTCCATCGGTTCGACTCGACGCTGCTGAGAGGCAATCTGATACGAGCAAGACTGATTTATTTTCGGAGCACTGATTCGGAGCATGATTAGGGTGTTGGTGACATTGTAGTAAGGTACGTTGTGATTTGGTAGTCCGAGATGCAGTTACGGATGAACGTGATTTGCATATTGATTCGTATGAACTATTCCGAGAACGAAAAATAGTTTACTCCAATAGTATCTCTTCATCCTTGTTCAGTTAGAAAAAATTATGAGCTAAATTCAAGGAAGAAAAATCTGTAATAAAGTTTAGAAACGTAAACATTTTTTTACGTGTTATTTTTTCTTCACATCGATTGCCAGAACAATAATGCATTAACTAAATGATTCAATATTTTATGTGTTTCGCTACATTATTTTTTTTTGTGTTTTGTATTGGATTGACCAAATTATGAAAAAAATGAATGATTTTAAGTATGGACTACATGTTAAAATGTTTCTGGAAGTATAACTAAAATTTCAAATTTAAAAAAAAAGAAGAATAATATTTCTTGTGAAAGCGAAAGAAGGAAAAAAAAGGAAACAAAACTGAAAAAATTAACCAATATTTTATATCTTAATTACTAATAGTTTTCCCTTGCAGCCGTAAAAATAATTTAGTTAAGATAAAATGTCTACTCGTTGGGTGAAATTTCAAATAAGTTTGGAAATATAAAAAACAGTAATATCAGTCACACAAAGGAAATATTAACACGATTGGTTAACTAAATAAATCTTAAAACAAAGCCAATGCCATTTCGTTTGAAACTAATAAAGATATATTTTACGTACTTTTTATACTTGAAGTAGATACTGTTTTCCAAATTAATAATTTATAAGTACTTGTATTTTATTATTGCTAGATGAATACAAGAAACATTATTATACTACTTTAGAAGAAACGTAACATTCAGCTGCTTTGAACACTAAACATGTTATAGGTTTTATTAAACAAATACTTTAAGTGTTTAATCGAGTAACTCCGTCAATATTTTATATTTAATCATCATCTATTGTTTAGGTTTATGTTTCTATTGAGATAATGTATTTCTCAATCATTAAAAGTTAAAACAGTGTTAGTCCATTTCCATTTAACCCAAATAGTTGAAGAGCATTTTAAATTTTGACTTGTTCGTTAAAGTCTTCGGTACGGCTACCAAATGCGTAGCTTATCAGCAATTAAAACGTGTTGCTCAGCGCTAAGTAGTGGTAGTTACAATCAAAGCATAAAAATAGGGATCTCCAACGTAGTAACAGCTTGCTATGACTCTTTCTGTAGTCCACTACTTGCTCATCTTTTGATACCTGTGCTTCTTTACGGGTACACATTTAAAGTTAGCGAATTATCACGTATGTTCACCTTCTTGCCTCTTTATAGTTTGGCAAGTATAGTGATTTTAATTTCAACTCTACTGCGATTGTAACGTTCAATCATGGGCGTTATGAATCACTCTTGTATGCAAGGTAAAAGAAATTTAAGATGGCTGGGCTTGGTCTCCATGCTGAACTGGACAGCTCTGTTCCTTAGTGTCTTCCTACTTTCAGGTAAGTACATTTACAGTTATGTGCATTAATGTGTTCCATAAAATAGTTATCTGTAATACTTTTGAAGAATGTCACTTTCCAAAGATCAAAGAGAAACTAATAAGTCAACGGGGTTCCGGTAGCTAATGCAAATCTTCAAAATTTCCATACTTACAAATTTAATTGTCATTATATAAGAATAAATTCGGGCTATTTATGACATTCCCAAGTTTCTTTAGTGTGTATGTTTCATGATACAGAGTTTTCTAATTATTAAAAAATAATTCTAGCTCCGAGGCGTATTAGGAAGTACTTTTCACCTACTTTATTACGAAGAAAAAAGTGGACTTTTTAAACATTTTGTTTCCCTCAGTAGTGTGGCTACATTTATTTTATATCGTGGTTATAAAATCTTCAACCCATACTGCAGTCCTTTCAATAACTTTCATAATGGTAGTTTGCCCCGCAAGGTACGATTTTTGCCTGACATGTCATAACGTTTAATTCATTCATTCAAGCACGAACATGCTCAAAACACTTTGGTACCAAAAAATTGGTAATGCCTTCATAGATTGTTAAACGTCGTCGTAAATTTGGTTTTCTCATAGATCAGAACATTTTTATGGGCTCATGGGTTACATGACTGGACTTCTTGTTAACTGGATATAGACTCATTTTTGTATTCATTATTATGAATTGCAGCATTCAAATTCCGTATAACTTTTTTTTTCTTTTTTTTCAGTTTTTAATAAAATAAATGTACACTTATTGAGTTACAGATTTCTAATCAATTAAATTTTTTCTCAAGTTATTGACAATAAATAACGGAATAAAACAATCACGCAAAAATAAAAGCGCTCACATAAAATAATTGTATTATTAGATAATAGCTACACAGATAACCCTACTAGAGGAGATTGGAGAGTTGGAGATGTGAAAAAGTATATGAATAAAGTAAATGGTACTGCGAATAATGTTGTATCTAAAGGGATTAATTTAAAATAATTTACGGATTTTCCTACTTTAGCTTAAAACACCACAATAAACAATTATAATTATTTAATGAGATTCAATTTTTATTAAATCTGTTTTATAAATGCATTATTGCTAATTAAAAACGTATTATACACATCAATATTTATAAATACAGGTTGCTATGGGCATAAGCTCCAGCTTTACCCTAACGTAACTGAGTTGGAAATAAACGAAGGAGATGCCTTGAAAATAAAGTGCACTAGTAATGACTATGTTGAGTTTTACTACCCAGACACTTATTACCTGCGGGGTGTAAGTTAAAAAAATTCAATACAGAATGATTTTTTTCTCAAATAAATTTAGATATTTTTTAAATATCAATAGGTAATGATGTCTGATTATGAAATTTACCCGGAAGAAAAGAGTAGACGTAAAACGTTTTTGAGGGAATCAACTGTTGTTGGAGACACCGGCTGGTATGGTTGCGCTAATATAAATAAGAAAATCACTCACAAAACAAGTAAAGACATGAATGATCCAAGTGTCAGGTGGATGTATGTTTATGTTAAATGTGAGAATTTTGACATTAATTAATTTTTTTACTAAATTTTTCAATAGTATAATTTTACGTTAAAATACAACAACTAAAAGTGTATGCATAATAAATCAGTATACTTTTTACGCAGCTAAAGAAAGTGCATTTATCCAATCAAATTGGTATGCCCTACCACCTATGGGATGTTTACCTTACTTTGCCATTTTTCCATGCCGAACGACTTCACCTGGAATCAACGTAACGCTCACAACAAGTGATCCTGTAATATTAACTATTCATTAAAACTTGTTCATAAAAAATGAAATTACAAATTTACATTATATTTTACATTAGAACTTGCAAAGAATCATAAACAGAAACGCGTTCTTCGATCCCAGAATTGGTTTTGTCCTCAAGAACTTAAATTTGTTTGACCCTGAAAAACAATTTAACAGTATATTCTGTGAAGTTAAGAATGATGATTTTACGGACAAGACAATGGTATTTCCTAAAAGTTATTTTCGCAATTGCATAAATGAACCAACTATAAAAATAGAAGGCAAGAATAAAGTTTTTATGGGCTCCACATTAAGCATGACGTGTACAGTTAAAATTTACGTAGAAAGTTCGTACATTATCTCCTGGAAAACTCCACGAAATTCGGTGAGAGCGTTTTAACTTATGTATGCACAATTCTTACAGCGAATGTGCAAATCATACAGTATTGAAATACTTCCTGGTATATTGTTTAATAATTCAATGGATTAGTCCTCCAAATTAATTTTAGACCAGATCCAAGAATCACAAAATTCGAACGTTGATTTGATAACATCTAAACTTGTGATAAAAAACGTTACTAACGAGGACGAGGGTAATTACACTTGCCAAGTAAGATCTTCGTTTAATGAGCATCGTAGTACAAACATATTTATAAAAGTACATGGTCAGTTTTCACAATCACCATATATTTAAATTTTTTCATAAATATGCAGACAAAAACTTAAAATTTTTTAACATATCTCTTTTACAGATACCAATCCTTATATTTCTTTATCATCCGAAAATAGTGACAAGGCTTATGTCATTGGTGATTTAGTGATGCTTACAGCACACGTCGATGCTTATCCACCACCAACTCTGACGTGGTAATGATTGCACTTTCAGTCATAATTTTGTCCCGAAAATCCATCATTTATGACAATTTGTAATATTAAAAACTAAATTTTTTAGGCTTACATCGAACGGTACTGAAATTGTTTTTGGTAAAAAGTTCCGATTGCCTCGTTTTAAACGACAA
This sequence comes from Copidosoma floridanum, assembly GCF_000648655.2. The sequence goes on along the minus strand of NW_019379455.1, from coordinate 745,615 downwards.
TATCCGAAGTATCCTGAGAGTAATTTAATGATATCTGATGTTCAAATGGAAGACCAGGGCGTTTATACTCTTCGCGCAAATAACAGCAATGAAATAAAGCTCTTGAATTTTTCTGTTACAGTTTACGGTAATTTTAGTCAAGTTCTTAATGCCATATCCTTTTATGATGTAGTATGTTTTTAGCTACACAGCCCTTTTTTAGATAAATAAGACATTGTTTTGCATTTCCAGAAAAGCCACGTGTTGTGTTGAATCAAGCAAAACTCAAGTCTTATTATGGCTTCAATAAAACCACAACATTTTCTTGCCAGGCCGCTGGATATCCTCCACCGAATATATCTTGGTTTTATAAAATGTGCCCAGATTATTATCTTATAAATAATTGTAACACAGTGAAAATGGAGGTTTGTTTTCTTTTTATACATACATTTTCTTTTTATACTCACATATATACACATATATATGAGGGCACGTACAAATTCGAAAAAGAGGAAAGTTAATATCATCCTAAAAATAATCTCATTGTTTAAGGGTGAGCCAGGTAGGAATGAGATGTATTCAGAATTAAAAGTAAATATGGAATCGTTTGGAAAAATTATTTGCAAGGCTTGCCATGCGTATGATTGTGACTCAGAGGAATACAATACTCAAATTACCGGTATGTGTAGTTGAGCTTACGTTTTATTTTTTATTTTTTGTATTTAAAGTAAATTTTCTAGCTCATTTTTTGATAATTTCTTATTTCTCCCAGACGGGGTCGATGATGCACCTTATGGAATAATAGGGCCGGAAGAGGCATATGATGGTGAAAATGTTACTCTAATCTGTGCTGCTGTTAAACATGATTATCTATCTGTCACATGGTTAGATGATAGCTTTAACAAGATAAGTAACTCTGGTTAGTTTTAAGTTACTTTCTAATGTAAAATATTGAGATTTTGCATAACATTTTGTCAGTCCATAAAACTAATACTATTTTAATTGAATTTCAGCAAAAGTGCAAGTAGCGTCAACAAAGACTAAATTTACTATTCGTAAAGAGCTTGTGATCTATAACATAAGTCAATCAGATGAGAAAGACTATCACTGCAGTGTAATGTCTGATATCAAGTCAACCAAGACTATAAGTTTCTATCTCAATGTTAAACGTAATTATATTTTAAATGTTATAAAGGGAAATAATTCCATATATTATATTTGACGTAATGAATAAGCGATAATGATTATAATAATAATAGTTATTATAATTATTATTATTAATACTGTGGTTGCTACTGTTGTTGATATTTTTATTGTTGTTGTAAACAAACTGTCTTTATTTTTAGCAATATCACGATTATTAACAAAAATATTGTGTTTGTACTTGTAGTGCAGAAGAAGCCTTATTTTATTACGGATAACATGAATGCGACCAACGTTACCGTTTTAACAACAGATGCTCGAAATGCTATTCATTTATACTGCTTCGTCGGAGGAACGCCTGCACCGAAAATTACATGGTACAAGAATGATGCACTTTTGAATCTGCCGGAAGATCGTTTCAGCCTTTTCTCTAACGATCAAAAATTAATTATAAGATATCTTGAGGAAGATGATAGTGGCAACTATTCTTGTCGCGCTGAAAATCGATTCGGAAAAGTAGAAAAATATCAGAGAGTCAACGTAACAGGTAAACAAATCTGTACATGTGTTTGTTTGTAATTTTTTTTTTTTGTATTACAACAAGACAGCCCTCACGTGCTAAATGATTTGACCACGAATACTATTTATCCAAGTTAATATTCAATTTCTTAAAATTGTATCTCACATTAGTTCAGATTACACAAATAATTTAGAGCCAATAAACGCAAATTTGATGTGATGATTTTTGTATAACGAGATTAAAATTAGATCAGTTTATAATACTTCATAATCTTTATTGAAATGCAAGGCTTGTATATTTATCGATTAGTATTATTATAAACCACATTCCTTAATCATACAGTATGACGATGCAATAAAATTGATGAAGTATTTTTGAATACTTAAATATATATATATAAAGGCTTTATATATATAAATATATATATAAAGGCTCCATTTAAAAATGCATGTGGCGGTCAATCACTATCGGGGGGTCAACAACTGTACCGTTTACCCCTAGGTTAGTAGATAGTACAGTAAATGAAGCACTTCACTTGCTTGAACTACTTGGTCCACAGATTTTCTACCTTAAGATAATTTAAACGAAAATTTTTCTGTCATTTTTTTGTTGGCTTTAATAATTCATTAACCCCCTTCATTTTGAGGAAAATAGTATTTTTTCTTGTTGCTAGTCATGTAACTAGGAGAGGCAAAACTACTAACGCTGAGGTTGTATAACTTCAAAAAAGGGCTGAGAAGAAATATTTTGTCATGAGAGAATTGACTATTAATGTTAGCTAAATAAACTATGTATTCCACCTTCTGTAGCTGAAAAATTGTGTGTACATGGCAGAGTAACGTGACAAAAGACTTTGTTATGCAGACAGTCGCTGTAATAATGAAATAACCTTATTTTTATCTGATTGTCTCCATTTTTTAATAAGTAATTACACAAACGATTATGTTACGTGTATTTTTATTTTATTGAATCAAAATTCACAATACAAACAAGTGCTTAGGTCTCGAGATCCTTTGCATGAGTAAAACTTCGAAGCAGCTAACCCATAATTGTCGATAAGGAAATTTAATTAAGGAATTGTATAAAGGATTTACTCATTTTTATAATGAATATTAAATAAATAATTTATGCTACATTAAAATTGAAGACAGCATTAGCAAAAATCATACAAATGTCATTACAATCCGTTTTTTATTAAAATAATAGTTAAAAATTCATTTATTATTCATTATTTAATCAATCCTCCAGTTATAGGTCATAAACACTTAAATTATCGAGGTACGAAATTTATAACGTATAAATTACAGTGATATGACTTACAAAGCTTATACGTTTGAATATTTTTTCTTTAATTTTCATAAACAAATTTGATTAATAAACTCAAAATTTTTGTTGTAGTTCCAAAAAGTTTTCCTCATATTTTTTAGGTCATTTTAAACATAAAAGGTCTACCGTTAAGTTTTTGTAAGCCTCTTAGTTTTGATGTAAAAAGTTCTCTATAAAAAAAGTGTGTTTAAATATTTTCAATTATATATTCCTCAACTGTTAGAGCACTATTTAATCGTGGCTTAAATTTTGCCTTGAATCAAATATTTTTGGATAAAAATACTAATTATTATTTACTGTTGTACATCTACGATGCAATCGATCAACACATGCTCATTTGTATGTCTACTTTCCCCGAATGTCAAAGCTTCAAAACAGTAGCATGACTTTGTTACACAACTGTGATCTTGGTTTAATACCAGAGCTACTCATTTTTTTTCAAGATAGAAAAAAAGAGAGGTTTACTGAATAAATCATAAAAACTTTTACCAAAGATAATATGATTCATACGATTAATCATGATTTTAGAGATTGAATATCCTTCTCTTCAACTCACAATGATAGTTTGGTTCATCATAATTCTTATCTTACTTTCTATTTACTTGCGTATGAAAGTACAAAACGAAAAGGTGACAAAATGTTTTATGCTAAAAATTTTAAATAATTAAGTAAAAACCATAGAAAAATCGTTAGTCATTTATTAATTGTTAAAAGATGATGAGGGAGCAGCTATTAAAAGCTGGATTAGCTTATTTTGAAGAAGGAGCCATTGATTTAATAAATCCTGAACTAACAGTTAATGATCAAGCTGAGTATCTTCCGTACGATAAGAAGTGGGAATTTCCGAGAAAACAACTAAAGTTAGGTACAAAGTATGAGTTTACCATAAAGCAATAGCTACAATAATCAGTATCAATATATAAATTGTGATATTTGACTTTAAAGGTCAACAATTGGGAAGTGGAGCTTTTGGGGTTGTAGTAAAAGCAGAAGCTTTTGGAATTTGTGCTACAGAGCCTGTTACTACTGTAGCTGTAAAAATGGTTCATGAAAATGCTGAATCAGTTTATATCCGTGCTCTTGTAAGAGAACTTAAAATTATGATGCATCTGGGGCAACACTTGAACATTGTAAATCTTCTCGGTGCCTGTACAAAAAATATTGACAAGCGTTAGTTTTCTTTTGTATTTAAAAAAAAAAAACAATTGACACCTTCGACTAAGAAGCAATTCATTTTATAGGTGAATTTTTAGTAATTCTTGAATCTTGTGATTATGGAAACCTGCAAGACTATTTAAGATATCATAGAGGAAATTTCGTAAATCAAATTGATCCATCTACTGGTGATTTTAATTGGTGCATTCAAAAAAAAGTTAAAAGGTGATATTTTTATGCATTTATTTATTTGAAAATCTAACTTTGTAGGCTTAAAACTATAAGCTAATATTTTGTCGTCAAATGTGTAAAATTTTATTTATCATGATGCAATAAAATGGTGCATGATTAATAAAAATTATGCGTAAAAGAATCAAAACAATAAAACATTTGATTAAGGAAGTATTGTTTTAAATTTTTATCATATTCGTGAAGTGCTTGACGTGGCATCTTTGACAAGTCATGATTTTGACACATAAAAATGAGTAAGTATGTGGACATAATAACCTTTCAAATTAAAAAAAAATTTAATATTTTTAATATGTATTCTGACTTTGCACTATCACTTAGTGTTTTTATTTTCATTTTTAACAATCAAATANACCATTCCCCTTCACACTCCCAAGCATTTTTTATTTTATTTTATTTTTTTATTTTGTATAAAATGAGAAAAATATGGCATTGACAGTCACATTTGGTTTATTACGTTCTACTTTAGTATACATAAAAGCGGTTCATTACCTATTTTTATTTAATTTTGTATTAGTTATGGATAAAAGCTATTTTTTAACGTTAAATATTAGAAAATTAAACGCTGAAAAAACAGATAATAGTTTGGCACTATAAAATTTTTGTTAAACAGATGATGACTGAGAGAATCATGTATATATTTACTTTTTTTAATAATTAGAGCAAAACGCGTGAGCTCAGCAGTAAACAGTTATCTGGAAATGGCGTGTAGCAGCAATCACGTAAACTTAGCCTCCACCAAGACCCAGAACTCAAGAAATCCAATGGAGTTCCGTAGTTCTTCTTACTATGATGATTTAAGTTGGCGGTCTAACTACGAAGGTAATTACGAAAACTGGAAGCCTAAATGCATCTGCTCCCATGACCTCCTTTCTTGGGCTTATCAGGTGGCTAATGGCATGGAATACCTATCTAAGAAAAAGGTAAGAATTTGTATACAGAACTATTCGCTTAAGTATAAATTGTCCATTACTTTGCTGTTCTATCTTTATAGGTTTTGCACTGTGATCTGGCTGCCAGAAATATTTTGCTGTCAACTAATAACATTGTTAAAATTTGTGACTTTGGTTTAGCCCAGACATTGTACAAGGACATCAATTACACGAGACTACACGATGTGAAATTGCCATTCAAGTGGATGGCCATCGAGTCTCTCAGGGACGGAGTTTTTTCGACAAAGTCTGATATTTGGTCCTTTGGTATAGTGATCTGGGAATTTTTTACTCTTGCAGAACCACCGTACCTAGGCATGGGAGCTTTCGAAGTATATCAAAAACTCATTGATGGATACAGGATGAGACTACCTAAATATGCAACGAAATATCTGTAAGTAAAAAAAAAATATTTTTTAAATAGTTTATTTTTTGAATTATTTATTTATTTAATTTATTTATTTCTCAGTTACAATATCATGCTCAACTGTTGGGAGGACGAGCCAACTCTAAGACCATCATTCACAAAAATATCAGAAAGTATTGGTATGCTTTTAGATAAACGTACGAGAATGCACTTCCAGAAATCATACCATGAGTATGAGAACATTAACACGGAAGCTGATTTAAAAAGAGAAAATGATTACTTGGCAAACATGTCTTCACCAGATCACGTAGCGCTTGCCCTACCTCAACAGGACCACGAAAATGGCTTGCTGCAGGTTGAAAACCCTTTGTATTTTAATCTCAGCAATAATGATAGACGTTTAGCAAACAACGGGGAAGTTTGACATTTTTTTATGGCTGAATCTGACATGATTGATGTTTTAAAGGGTTACTTTAGAAAACTAGATAAAGAGAACGGTGACAAACCGGAACCACATGGTCAATAAGCTAAAATGCTGCTTTCAATAAAAATATAAAAATATTGTCAAATATTAATTCAAATTAATTGAAAAATTTTGTTTCTAAGACTATATTATAATAAGATAAATTCTCATCAGTAACTAATGAAGTAAAAATTTATAGAATTATAAAAAGATTAAAATCTCAGAACTCCAAATAAGTTTTGTTTTATTTGTCAACATTTTTATGTAAATCTTCCAATTTTATATCATTTTCCTCAGAAAATTTATCAGTTTCTTTTTAAAAAAAGACACTCACTATGATATTCTGGTATGCTAACTAAATAACATAAATCAAAAGATTATATGAATGAATAAATCTATGGTCCTTTACAAACCCTATACAAACAGCAGTTTTAAGCTAAATTTCAAAACTTTTTTTTTAAAGCACCTAACTAAAAAATTTCAGTCCAACTTAATTTTAACGTTCCATATATCTAATAAATGCGTAGCTTATCAAATTGTAAGCAATTAAAACGTGTTGCTAAGCGCAAAGCAGTGGTAGCCACAGAAAAAGCACAATTATACAAGCCTCTAATGTGGCAACAGCTTGCTGATATTCTCACTCCAGTCCATTACAGGTCTGACTTCTCAACGAATTCCTCACAAGTGTAGGTACTCGTTTGTAATTAGTTTATTATTACATAAATTTACCTTTTATTCTCTATATAGTTTGGCTATTATATTGCTTGTAATCCAAGGTTGTAATTTTTAACCATGGGAATTATAAGTCACTCTTGCATGCTAATTAGAGAAAACTTGCAAGGAATGAAACGAAGACCTCCAATATGGCTGGGCTTGGTCTCCATGCTGAACTGGACAGCACTGTTCCTGAGTGTCTTCCTACTTTCAGGTAAGTACATTTACAGTTATGTGCATTAATTTCGACGATAAAATAGTTAGCTGTTATACGCGTAAATAATGTCACTTAAAGAAAGTTGAGAAATAACCCGTCAGTCAAGTGTGTTACGATCGCTAAGGCGATTTCAAAGACTTTCATACTTATAAACCTCGTTATGTTGTTTTGATGTTAGAAAAAATACAGGCTATTTGTAACGTGCGTAAGTATCTTTTTTTTTTTTGTTAAAAAATAATTACAACTTAGAGACGCATTAGGAAATATTTATCACTAACTTTTTTTATAAAGAAAATAAGTGGGACATATTGAGCGTTTTATTTCCTTAACTAGTGTAACTATATTTATTTCATATCGTGATGGTGAAATATTTAACTGGTTTTAAGCGCACTTCATTATCGTAGTTCGTTCAATAACTTAAAAGCTTATAAAGTTACCAGAATTTTTTGTAAAAAAAAGAAGAACAATAATTTTTTCCTCTGACCATTGTTTTTTACTTTTGGACATTTACTGATACTTCAGTAAGAAAAGTGGGGCAAGCACCAAGGGTCCTATAAGCCTTATTTATCCCATTACAGGCATAAAATTTATAACTATAAACAATTCTTTATATTTAAAGTTATGAATTTCAGAAATATAAAGTCAGTGCAACTTAAAATACCATAACATATTTTAATTATTCAATGGGATTCAATTTTTATTAACTCTGTTTTATAAATCCATCAACTCTAATTAAAAACTTATACTTATCAATGTTTATACATATAGGTTGCAACGGGGATAAGCCCCAGCTTTATCCTAATGTAACTGAGTTGGAAATAAGTGAAGGAGAAGCCTTAGAAATACACTGCACAAGTAATAACTATGTACAGATATATTATCCAACTTTCGATTACCACCAGGCTGTAAGTTCAACAGATTCAGTACAGAATTATTATTTTCATAAAGTTTTTTCTCAAATAAATGTGGATATTTTTTAAATGTCAACAGGTAATGATGTCTGATTATAAAATTTACCCAGAAGAAAATAGTAGAAGTAAAACGATGTTAAGGGAATCAACTGTTGTTGGAGACACTGGCTGGTATGGCTGCGCTAATATAAATAAGAAAATCTCACGCACAACGAGTAAAGACTTAAGTGATCCAAGTATTAGTTGGATGTACGTTTATATTAAATGTAAGGATTAGGACAATAATATGTTTTTTACTACATTTTTCAATAATATAATCTTACGTGTAAATATAACAACTAAAAATGTGTGAATATTAATTCAATGTATTTTTTATACAGCTAAAAAAAGTGCTTTCATTCCATCAAATTGGTACAGTGCAGTACCACCTACAGAATGTTTACCTTACTTTGCCATTTTTCCATGCCGAACGACTTCTCCTCGAATCAATGTTACGCTTACAACAAGTGATCCTGTATTATTTAAATCTTCACTAAAATTTGTGTACCAAAAGTTAAATTGAAAATTAATATTTTATTTTACATTAGAACTTGCAGGAAATCGTAAACAGGAATGGGTTTTTTGATCCTAGAATTGGTTTTATCGTCAAAAATTTAACTCATTACAGCACTACAAAACAATTTCCCAGTTTAACCTGTAAGGCTAATAATGGTGATTTCACGAAAAAGATTATGACATTTAGTAAAGACTATGTTCGCAATTGCATAAGTGAACCAACTATAAAAATAGAAGGCAAGAATAAAGTTTTTATGGGCTCCACATTAAGCATGACGTGTACAGTTAAAATTAACATAGAAAGCTCGAACATTATCTCCTGGAAAGCTCCTCGAAATACAGTAAGAAAATTTTAACTTATTTATGCACAATTCTTACAGCCATCCATACTGGCGTTGAGAGTGTGCAAATTTCACAGTATTGACATACTTCCTGATATATTGTATAATAATTCAATGGATTAGTCCTCCATATTAATTTTAGACCAGATCCAAGAATCACAATTTTCGAACGTTGATTTGTTAATATCCAAACTTGTAATAAAAAATGTTACTTACGAGGACGAGGGTAATTACACTTGCCAAGTAAAATCTTCGTTCAATGAACATCGTAGTACGAACATATTTATAGAATTATACGGTCAGTCTTAAGAGTCAGTTTTTTAATTCGGATTAGTGTAAAGATAAATAATCAAATTTTTAAACGTATTTCTTGATACAGATCCAAATTCTTTTATTTCCTTAACATCTTATTATAAAGAGAAGGCTTATAGCGTTGGTGATGTAGTGGTACTCACAGCTTACATCGATGCTTATCCAGAGCCAATTCTCACATGGTAATGATTGCTTTTTCATAAAGTTAGACATTCGTACGAAAATTTATCATTTACGCAGACTCATGGTATAAAATATTTCATTTTTAGGCTTGCACCCAACGGCACAAAGATTGTTTTAGGGAAAAAGTTCAAGATGCCTTTTTCTGCGGGACAGTATCCAGAATATCCAGAAAGTAATTTAGTGATTTATGGTGTTGAGATGGAAGACCATGGTATTTATACTCTCCAAGTAAACAATAGCAAAGCAGTAAAGTTCTTGAATTTTCCTATCAAAGTTTACGGTAATATTATTAAAATACCTAATACAATATGATTTTATGCTGAATCATGATTTCATTAGCGAAGCACTTTCTTTGTACAAATAACAAATTTTCATGTATTTAACAAATTATTACAGAGAAGCCACGCATTATATTTAACCGAGAGAAACTTAAGTCTTTTTACGGTTTTAATAAAAGCGCAACGTTTGCTTGCCAAGCCACGGGACATCCTGTACCTAACATATCATGGTTTTACAAAATGTGTCCAGATTATAATTCCTATAATTCCATGTATGCTTGTAATACAGTCGAGTTGAAGGTTTGCTTTACTATACTAAATAAATATCACATATGTATTTATAAGGGCATGTATAATATATGTTAGAAAAAGGAAAAAATAATTGTTGTTCCAAAAATAATCTAATTGTTTAAGGGTGAACATAGTAAACATGGGATGTATTCAGAATTAACATTAAATATGGTAAAGTTTGGCGAAATCACTTGCAAGGCTTGCAATTTATATGCCTGTGACTCAAAAGGACATAAAATTCATATTACCGGTATGTGTAGTTGAGCTTACGTTTTATTTTTTATTTTTTGTATTTAAAGTAAATTTTCTAGCTCATTTTTTGATAATTTCTTATTTCTCCCAGACGGGGTCGATGATGCACCTTATGGAATAATAGGGCCGGAAGAGGCATACGATGGTGAAAATGTTACTCTAATCTGTGCTGCAGTTAAACATGATTATCTATCTGTCACATGGTTGGATGACCGCTTTAAAGAGATAACTAATTCTGGTTAGTTTTAAGTTACTTTCTAATGTAAAATATTGAGATTTTGCATAACATTTTGTCAGTCCATAAAACTAACAATATTTTCATTCAATTTCAGCAAAAGTGCAAGTAGCGTCAACAAAGACTAAATTTACCATTCGAAAAGAGCTTGTGATCTATAACATAAGTCAATCAGATGAGAAAGACTATTACTGCAGTGTGTCTGATATTAAGTTAACTGGAACCATCAGTTACCATCTTAGTTTTAAACGTAATTAAATTAAAAATATTACATTAAAGAGTAGATTTATAAATTATTTTTGAAATAATAATAATAACAATAATACTAATAGTAACTACAATAATAATAGTAACTACAATAATAATAGTTACTATAATTATTACTATTATTATTATTATTATTATTATTATTATTATTATTATTATTATTATTATTATCACCATCATCATCATCATCATCATCATCATCATCAATTGAAGTTGTTTCTTTTAAAAACGTCATAATGATTGTTGATAATAAAATTATGTTTATATTTGTAGTGCGAAAAGACCCTTACTTTATCAAAGACAATATGAATACCACCAGTGTCATTAAATTTACAACACATGCTCGAAATTTCATTCATCTATACTGCTTCGTTGGAGGAACGCCTGCACCGAACATTACGTGGTATAAGGATGATGAACCTTTGAATCTGCCGGAAGATCGTTTTAGCCTTTTCTCTAATGATCAAAAATTAATTATAAGGTATCTTGAGGAAGATGATAGTGGTAACTATTCTTGTCGCGCTGAAAATCGATTCGGAAAAGTAGAAAAATATCAGAGCGTCAACGTAACAGGTAAACAAACCTGTACATGTGCTTGATTGTAAACTTTTTTGGCATTATACACAAGGGAGCCCTTATGTGCTAAATGATTTGATTACGAATACTATTTATCCAAGTTAATATTCAATTTCTTAAAATTGTATCTCACATTAGTCCAGATTACATGAATGATTTAGGGCTAACCGACGCAAATATTGTGTACCTTCATTTACGAAAATTAAAATTGGATTGTTTAAAAAACTTTATAATGTTCATAGTAGTACAAAGCTTGTGAATTTAATAATACGTACTATAAGTCTATGAATGTAATTTAATAAAAGTATAAATAACAGGTATTGTAGCTTTAGTTGGCAACTTTAATTTATATTTCATGAAATGTTTTGTGTTAAGTATTGTTCAACTATTTCAACATTTTTATGTCACCGTCGTTTGTGCATTAATTTTAATTATTTTGAATTTTAGAAAATTAGAAAAATTGTTTATTTTTGCACAATTCTTACAGCGAATGTGCAAATCACAATGCCATTTCGTTTGAAACTAATAAAGATATATTTTACGTACTTTTTATACTTGAAGTAGATACTGTTTTCCAAATTAATAATTTATAAGTACTTGTATTTTATTATTGCTAGATGAATACAAGAAACATTATTATACTACTTTAGAAGAAACGTAACATTCAGCTGCTTTGAACACTAAACATGTTATAGGTTTTNTTAATATTATCATATAATTAGTTATCATTCATATTTTTTACAAAATTGCTTACTCAAGTGGTTTGAAATGATATTGTCAGATTCATCCACACTACAAGTTATAGTTTTATTTTTGGATAAATCACTGATTGAATTTGTTCACCAAAGTTTTGATAACAGATAAAACTACTACAAGAGTTTCTTTTTCGAGCATGACTACATTGCTCGATGTATTGCAGAAGTTCAGTGCCATTCAAAGACAATATATCGTACGGAGTATTGCTAGTCTATAAAATTGTTGTTAACTCTCGGTGGGATTTAAAATTCATCTTTAAAATCTCATCTCCCGAGCTGAAGGAGCGATATCATCGAACACTGGCTTTTGAGTATAAAACTCGTCATTTTCTGTGCTATTCTCCCCACTATTTCTTTCCCGAGTGCAAAGGTAACCTCTTTTTTTGCGATTGTCCTCGTGCATCGGCACACTAGACCGAAGAAGAAAACACATCTCACAGTCTGCGCCAATACAATCCACCATCGATCAATTTACCTTTGACTTCCATCCCCTTTTCCTTCTCGTTTTCTCTGCATTAGACCCCATTCCTTTCTCCTTAGTCCATTCATCCTCCTGACCTACATGCCGCCCACCTTCTTCTTGTCTCGTTCTTATCAGTCCGTAAACGTACGTATATAAAACAGACAGGAGAGCTCATGCAAATATCGGTCGTAACATCAACCCCAGCATGACCGTCGGAAGCTCGGATTTGCATCCCGACGTGCTCTAGCATGTAAGAAGCCTCAGCCCAAAGAAATCGAGGTTACACCTTTGCGGTTTTTTATCCTTTTTTTTTTTTGTTCTCGGTATCTGTATAGAAAAGGGGGACGTTATGGGTAATGGCAGAGCCTGCCTTTTGCTCTTTGTCGTGTTTTAGCCTCCAGTTGTGTGGTTTTCGTTGGCCCTGCATGAACGTATGTGTACCTGTAACATGTATAAAAAAAAGAGCTTATATACCAGTGGTTTGGTACTAAATGCAGTGGTGTGTTGTGACGCGAATATAAAGGGTCGTCGGAGCGAGGGCTTTGAGCCGATTCCGCTCTGCGGTATATTTCTGAAAGGACGTTTTGATGGCGGACCATTTGAGGATTGAAAATAAAATCGAAAGGTTCAAGCGGATGTACAGTTTCAACTTTTTAAAGACGATAACGCCGGTTTTTACTGCGCAATGGTTTGGTGTCATTGTCACAGGGCAATGAGTTCTTAGTGTGGATTAATGCACATTAATTTAAGAAATCTGCAATTGAATGATGCTTCAAGAAAGTGTAAGAAATGCTTTGGTGAAATCCGTTGATAGCCATCAGCCAAAAACTAAAGAAGGTAGGAAAAAATCTGCCGACAAATCATATTTTACGTACAAAAGGGCCAAAAACACGTTTAGGTTGTAATACCTCAAAAATTCGATGTTACTTCTGTTGATTATGGCTATTCATGAGAAGAAAAAAAAAAAAAAAAAATAACGCAGCTCAGACGCGTGTTATTAATAAACATGAAGAAACGCGCAGTCCAGGCAAGTTGTTCCCTCTCGCTTGTATTTTTCATTAAAATCCCATCATAATTTGTCAAGCGCACTAAATTAATCAAATAAGTCAGAGGCACCCCACTCAGTGCGGCAACGAAAAGGGTAGAGCAAAAACTCATTACCATTAGCGGGAATAATCGCAAGCTCGCGAGAACGAGTGGGAGGGGACGGTGTGTGCTCCCTTGCATCGCGCCTATTTAGCTCACCTGTACGCCGCTGTGCGCACTTCCCAGACCTCCACTATAGTACTCCTCGACTTTTGTAATTTAAATGCCTGTGAGAGCAACGCACGCGCCCACACACATACACTTGTAGTCGCGGCGAATTTACACTTGAGAGAGACGAGTGTGGGGGAGAGGAAGTAGTGTCGTAGTTGAACATGAAAAGGAAAGGAGTGACAGAAGGAGGGCACGCGACGAGTAAAAAGATATAGTACCCGATGGGTAGATTGCGGGCGTCGGTGCGTGATAACTTTTGGCTTTTTTTTTTTTTAATTTACACCTTTGAGCTTCGTTGGTCCGTCCATAATATTATTGTAATGCTTGTGGGAGACACCTTAACAATCCTCGACAGCTGCATGTTCCCACACGCTATGGCTTAAATCTTTCCTTTGTGTGCAGCGCATGCGAGTACAACGGTGCAAGCAATTGTCGGGTGATAATTCAACAGTTATCAGAGCTTGCGTCGCTGTTGTACGTCTGTACGTTATTTACTGGGTGTTGGTGTCAAAAATTCGTTTGCCAGAATCGAAAAAGGCAAACTGAACTCAAAAATCTGCTGTTAATCTTTGTTATATTTTATTAATTATTCTGTTGCTATATTTGAACACGGGACAAACTTGTATAGTGGAAAAATTTACCAATTTTTTTGAAGGTAGTATGAACTATATTTCGTTGCAAAGTATCAACCTCATGAAATTTGCATCACAAAGAGCTTGAACTAATTTCCTATTTCTCGTATGGTCTCTGCAACTCAAGTCTGAGGTGGAAATTAATTTTTCGTACAAAGACCCTTTTTTTTAACATCTTGGTCCACAACATCAAAAACTTTTCTTGTTATAAACTTTGTCAGAGTACGTCGCATGAAATTCTTATGGAATTCAACCCTCCACTTTTCTTTTTTTCCCCTGCTCTTTCCTCTCGCAGCTCCAACTTGAACCTAATGAAATTTATTTCAAAAACAAGTGGACAAATTTAGAAAATACCAGTCAGTAACGACAGTGGCATAAATAACGCAAGCGCTCGACAATCACTTTGCCCCAAAAAAGCTCACTACGAGCTTTACTAACGAGCCATGAATCCCCCTTGCAAAACCTCGCCCCTCTAAAAAAAAAAAAAAAAAAAAAAAAAAAGAACCAGTGACACCTCAACCGAATAAAAAGAAATGGGCAAAACCAGCAACGTCGTCCTCTGAAACGGGAGAAAGCTGCAGCTCCCAGACACCCGTCTCGGGGCGTCAAAGCTCTCGAGCTTTTACGTCGTCCCTCTCGTCCGCCCATCAAAAGTACATGCAACAGCAGTAGAGCCTTGAGGCACGTACATGCTTCCCTTCTCGGTGTTGTTAGTTATATTATTTCCTGACACTGACACGTGGCAAAAGCACTGAAAGCTCCCTGTCGTTAACTATGCACGGCACCGGTTCACACACGCGCTCGCATCCGTTTGACGGGCCGAATCCGCGCCCAATTAAATGACGCGACCAATTACGTGGCCCTTCTCTCTCCCTCACTCGCGCCAGAATACGTGTACGCGTGGATGTATGTTCACGTGCTACATGTAGAAAAAAAGAATTTTTTTCTGTAAAAGCAACGGTAAAGTTGAAAACCGGAGAATTTTTAACTAGAAATTTTTGCTGCAGAGCTTTACTGTACTTTATTTTTAATTCCTAATTAGTTAAATCGATAATATGTTGTTGACACAGATACTTATCTGGTTCATTATTTATCCTTAATTTGTTCCATGTGTCAATAATACAAACAGTTGTCTTATTCGTAATCTAAATATTAGATAATGGTTGGATAAAAATCATCAAAACTCTTGTTTTTTTTAAGTATTACTACGGATAAAATAAGGGTATTATCAAATGTTTAAATCCAGCGAGATTCTTTTGTTATTTATACGATTATCTCTGTGAGGCAATTGATTGACGTGCTTTGTTAAGAAAAGATTTTTTTTTTTATTTCGATTCGATCAAATAAAAACCAGAATTATATTTGATATTTTTGAAACTGATTTTTATTTCTCGACGCTAAGCTGGTTTTGTCAGCTACAACTACCGAAGCTTTGCAATAAAAAGATAAATTTTAATATAAAATAAAAATATCATCGTGAATCTACTGCCAAACCAATTAAACAAA
The DNA here is from genome assembly GCF_000648655.2 of Copidosoma floridanum. Next base: position 729,736 of record NW_019379455.1, on the reverse strand, counting down.
GATTAGAGCAACGGTACGCACATGTTTGGAAAAAGTTTGGATAGGTAAAAAAAAATGTGCAGAATCGATTTGACATCATTTTGAGCTTTTTCGCGTTTTGAATTAGCGAATGGGGTGGGAAAACAGAGGAAGGGAGTTGTTTGACGCTTTAGCGCCACTTTGAACAAACGAGCTGGTGATTTAGCCAGAGAACTGATAGACAACTGTGGTGGAGGATTTGATTGAGCACCTAGTCAAATAAATTGCCTGTATTTTTTCTGAAACTGTTTGAACTGCGCTTCTCTCTGTGTGAGATTGGTTGTTTTGTGAGGTACCTACTTTTTTTCAAATAAAAAGAAAAGATAGCTTTAGTGTATTTGAATTCTCTTCACCAAGTGGATGACACAATTGTGAAGCTTTGTAAAGTCAAAGTTAGCATAAAATAAATTTTTTACGAAAAATTGGTGCGTTCCTAATCGATCCGATGGTATACATACAACATTTCGATTGTCTCTAAAAATTTACTTTACGAAACGTACAATAGTTTTTCATGCTTTGATGAATAATTATTTTTACGTCAAGAAAAAAAATACGTAACATACGTTAATAATATACTAACTTAAATATTAATTCAAAAGAATTGAGGATTAAAATATTATGATTTACGTAGTAGTTGGTAAAATCGTGTCTTATAAAAAAAAAATTTGGCACAAAATTAGCCATTTGTATAATTTGTTTCAAAAATTGCTCAAATGGTGCAGTCAATGTGAAAAAGTAGACCACGCGTTGAAAAAGCGACGCTGCGAAACGGCAAAACGTAAGGAACGAGTGAATAAGGCCACTAAAGCTACTATACTATATAGCAGTGAAAATTGCTTGGTATACACAACCACGACGCGCCATCGGCAAAGTCGGCATTCAAATCTTTGCGGGAATAAGACCTGAAATTAATTTTTTTTTTTCTCTTTCTTACTTTCTTTCACGAGCTTTGGATTTTAAATTTCTTCCCTTCTTTCCTTCTGTTTTCACAAACTATTTAATTAAACGGGAAACTCTACCGAGTGAAAAATACGGTTCCCCGAGTTTACCTTTCATTTGAGCGACTGAGACGATGTTTTTATCTATTAAAATTTTATTCAAACCCCCCAGAATACGGATTTTTTAATTGAAATTCCAATCCTACGATTATTACCAAGATACGAGGTCGTTGATACAGAAACGCTGGATGGATATTAAAAAAGCCAACTCTGGAAGATGAGTTCACTGGAATGCTTGTTTTTACAAAATTATGCTCTAAAAATCCCGAGTAAAAGAGGAATGTCTAATTACGTCGAATGAAATTATTACATTGGAAATTAACGGAAAATAGAAACTCTAGTCAGTAAAAATTTACTGATAAAACAGAATGTTGCAACACAAGTTTTTTTATTTGAACCCCTCGAAAAATGTCATACCAAAGTCACATCAACAAAACGAAAAATGTTTTGGTCCAAGTCCACGTTCAGAAATCCCATGCGAATACAAATGCATTTTCCATAAGATTCAAAATTGGGTTGCATTTACCTATATCCAACAAATAGCCAAAAAAGAAAGCCTTGCAGTACTCCCGGTTTTGATCAAACAATGAAATCCCTTCCCCCGAAATCCTCGTAATTCTTGCACTACCAAAACCCAATCAATGATGGATCAATCGAGCTAAAAGCACACCGAGACGCAAGCACAAATCAGGTGGGCGTGCAGTGTATCCGTTTACCCGCATAATTAACGTTGCACAGGCAACTTGACCTCGATCGGCGCCTGCTGTTAAATCACGGGAGAGTCTAAAGCTACGGGGGTAGTTCTGCAGATGCGGAGGGTAATTAATCGGCTTACGCGATCGGAGCGCAGTGGCATGACCGAAAGCTCGAGCGAGATATTTAAAGCGCGAGAAAAGGACGGCCCCTGCTTGAACTGCTGCTTCTGATAAGGACGACGGGAGAAATTTTTGCAATTGTTTGACTTGACTAGAGCACCGGTGGGTGACAAGCTGCTGGCGGCGATAGGCCTATAGAGCAATTATTTCGTCTGTCAAAGCTGACTCTCATTACTTGACACATTATTACCTGTAGACTATACATTATTGTATTCATTGGTCTATCTTGGCTATGTTTTTTCTAATTAATTTTCTTTTATGTTTCAGGTGAGTACCTGCACGAGCACTCCAGGTCCTTTCATACCAACCGGGAATCTTTCATATTGTGGAGTGAGTAGATACAGCATAACCAACTCTATTTAAACGAATTTGACGACTCAACACTAAAACACTATGAATTACGTTTTCAACTTTGTAGAAAATATTTTATCGAACTTTACTTTCGCTCTCGGGATCCAATAAATCTCGGTATCATCAGTATTTTTCACGCAAAACCATAATACTTTTTTTCTTCCTTTCGCGTTTTCACTACTTTGTTTTCACGCTGGTACGGCATACCTCGAACCTCGTATATTGTTTCAGAAACCAATAAAAAAACTCTACGAAATAGTTTGTCGTACAGTGCTGTGTAAAATAGTTCCACGAATAATCTGGCAAATATATATATATA
>NW_019379455.1:708570-727160 GCF_000648655.2 Copidosoma floridanum | reverse complement strand
GAGCGTTTTATCGGAGCTGGAGCATATATATATATTTACTCCAATAAAAGTGGAGAATTCACTGCCGAAAGAGAATTCCCCTTTGTTGCTCGATAAATGAAAACCAATAAAAACCAATGAAATTCTTGGAAATCCGGTCAGTGCACAATTCAGCGCCAATTTCAACAATTCCATGTCTCGAAAAATCAACGGTAGTGGATGATTGAGTTAAAAACAGCCCCTCACAAAATTCAACTTTATCGAGAATAACAAGCCCGTTTTCGTAAAAAAAAAAAAAAAAAAAAAAAGTACATATGTACCAAGACACGCATAGCCTCGAGCTGGGAGGTACTCTCGGTCCTTCCACGCGTGTGTACACGCTTATTCTCGCGAGGGTTGTATTCCACCTTCATTCTTGACTGAACTGGGGAATCCATCGAGGCATGTGTAGTCCACTATACGCGTATATACCTATACTCTGATTGGAAGCAACATGAGGCATTGCGTTGGCAGTAGGTATACCTATATACCGTCTGATTGGACTGAAATGACCCAAGGAGGGGCTCAGACGAACCGTCATATCTAAAATCACGTGTGTACATCAATGGATGGATCTGTTGTGGTTGTTTGCCTACAGGCTTCTCCGGAATGAGTCGGGGATTATTGCGTGCGCCATTGAGTTAACGTAAACTGGACAAAGTCTAGTACGTGTACGCGTTACGATGCTAGTGTACGGTGGTGATGAAAAGGAAAATGGGAGCCGTAAGGTTATTTGAGAAGTTGATGGAATCGTCTTGTCTTATTGTTTGCAGGAGGGATTATAGTTGCTTACTTCTTTGAAACTCGAGCGCTGACTTGGATATTCAGGCGTACATTAGGAAGCAATGCTGTTAATGAATATTACGGGGGGTTCGTTGAAGGGTACTAACGGTTGAAAATCCGACGTAGATTTACAAAAGTATGGCCAAATCGTGGTCAATCGATGTATTCCCTACCGTGATTAAAATACCATACTTCTGGCGAGTGAAATAGTTTTTACGAAGCGTGTCTGGATGAAAGGTTAAAAATGTAATAGTTGCAACCCAAAATGTTTTATTCATTACACAGAACCACTAAAGAAACTTCTTTCAGATGATAAGCACGTTAATACAAAGCCAAATTTTTCCATAATATCCCCGTTTTTTACGTTTATTTTGGTGTATTACACTTCCTTATTGTTATCCAGTGCCATTGAATTAAATTCGATGTTAGCAAATCTTCCTTAATTGTTTGACTGAAGTCTTGAATTACCATTATTGTTCTATGAATAAAGTATTCAGTAACTATGACTAATCCCATATATTGGTAAAATCTATCAGATGGATAAGGAGTTACCGTTTTAAATAACTATTTTAAATGGTAACTCCCGGAAAAATGGCCAAAATTACACGTAAAACTGCAATAAGGTACCAGTGGTTTCAGTAAGCTCTGTACTTACCATTAATGTAGCATACACAATATAATAGTATTAGAAGATAAGTGGTACGCAACACAGAGAACGCATCTTCCACGTACATATACGTCCATGTACAGTCTGAGAGAGAGAAAGAGGAAATAATGGACAACAGAGCAAATGCTATATACTCATGTAAGTCGATGCGCTCAACTACAGTACACTTGGACTTATATAGCCATGCATCTGCACGTAAGCCGTACATACGTTCTACTCTACGTCCACGTCAGAAGAATCGTGGTGAGTGCGAGGATAATGGACAAGCTTTTGTCCACACGTCAGCTTATACGTACACGTGTGCACATACGAGTTTGTTGGCATACAAGCGGATGTATAAGCTCTGGCAAGGTTGTATTGCCTGCTAAAGGAAAGAACGATAACTTATCCCACTTCCTCCGGGGGTTTGGTATACCTAATGAAATTGGGGCTAGTTTCGCATCGGAAGCAACAAGCACGAGTATAAGAAGACTAGCCCGTGGAATCGGAGAAAGCGAAACGGCGAGTGTTTGCCAAGAGCATAACTCCCTGCGCGTTGTTTTCGGGGCTTACTTTATCCGGCTTTTCTCATCTTTGCTCCAGTACGACCGAGCGATATTTTATACCCTCTCTCTTTGTGCGTTAGTTCACTGATCGGGTTATTGGGTTATCGATGAGGCTCGCGTGTATTCATGTGCACGAGAAATTCATTGGGCACCATCCAGGAAAACTTATGTGTCAATGTGTCCTTGATGTGCCGATCCTTACGCTTCATTTGCCCCTTTTTTTTTTCATTGGATTGTTTTAAACCAGTGACTTAAATTAGTAACTTTCCGTGTGATGCTTCAACTTGAAAATAAAAATAAATCAATCAATTATTTGTGGGAGGAATCTATCTTTTTTTTTTTTTTTTTTTTTTCTTTTGGTTACCTACTACCATTTGAAGAAAATTACAATAAAGTAAGAAAATAAGATTACAGTCACATTCTCTAAGAACTGACGTAGATTAACGATAAAAGTTCACCTGAACTGTCAATTTAGGCACATTCAAAGCTTTTTCTCCAAAAAGAAAAAAATAAATAAAAAAGAGAAAACACGAATTTTCAATTCCACTTGCTCGCGGCAGCGCGCATTTATCAGAGTCACATATACCTTGCATTTTTCCTTCCCCGCATAAGCCATCACACCCTCGGGCCCTTCCAAAAGTACACGCAACACATATCTCGCGGTGCACCATCTCTTACGTTTTCCCCACACGCGTACCATGCATGCAGCGTCTGGATAAATTTCTCGCGCCTTCGTCTCTCGCAGAGAAGGGGCGCCCAGTTGAATATCCCAGCTTTGACGTGAACGTCTGCTTTGAGCCTCGCAGCTCCTGGGAACATCCATCCGCTACACCTACACAACTACACGAGTCTCAAAAAAGATATTGGCCATCGGTTTTTGTGAAAAATATTTCTGTACACCTAAACGCGGAAGTCGAAAAAATGGCTTTTTCCTTTTTTTTTACTTCACCCCACGCGGGTATTTGAAATCGTATTTTTCGGGCGCATGTGAGGCCATATTTTTTGCTGAAAAAGAGGAGGGGAGAATAACGGAGGGCATATATTTTACAAGAAACCTGATAAGCCGGGAAATATCATGCGAGCTTTTTTTCCTTCCATCCCACTCTATTTACAAACAGTCCGTAAATTGAAAAGTTTCGGCGCAAATATTAAATTTCACGCGTGTATTTCGTTTCACGGCGGAAAACTTGCGCCATGGTACATATTTTCCTTGGGAATATTTTTTACGAGTGCTTGCGCACTTTTTTTTTTACACGCGCGTGTATGCGTCCCCACACGAACCGCGAACGATTCATTCGTGAGATTTTACAGGATTTTTATCGTGCAGCTGCTGTGTAGACCTTTCACTGCAACTGGAACGGTGTACATGATGGGAAACCTAAGCAACCATAAATGATTTCAATGAAAAATAAAAATATATTAATCATGGAACTATATAAATATGTCAATGAGAAAAGTTGTCCCTTCGATTCTCAACTCGCCGATGGAATGTTTAAGTTTCTCCGTTCATTTGTGACGTATGGCACACGCAGTGCGTATGGTCCTCGCCTTTCGAAAGTTTTCGAGTCGTAAAAATGTCTTCTCTATATTACTGGTGCCACTTGCACACGAGTGTTGAGGAAAAATCGAACTTTGGTAATCAACCGTGGGAACGCGAAAGAATTATAAATGCAAACTCACAGGCGAAGTAAGAGTGTATCTTGGGAAGAAAAGCGCGAAGATTCTTGAAAAGCCCTCCCGGACGCGTAGAATAGGCAAAAAAAAAAAAAAAGAAAAGTTGGCTTTGCAGCTCCTTGGAAGAAAGCAAGTCCGGGCTCCGGATATTTTTGGCAGGCACTTCCTTTGTGCCCCGCGTTCGCTTCCTTTATCCGCGAGAGAGAGCCGCGCTGTTGCTGCAACAGCGAAAGGCGAAAATAAAGAGTCGGGCTGGAGTGAAAAATAAACCGGAGGAAGGAAAAAAAAAAAAAAAAGTGCTCCGCCGGGGAAAACGAAATCAAAGCTCGCCCGATATTTTATGGGAAAAGTATATAGAAGGGGAACGCTGCACACACATACATAAAAAAAAAAAAAAAGAAGGACTCGCGAGAGCTTTACTCCGCGTTGCTGAGATGGTCGCTGCGTCGGCAGGGCTTTTCGCCTATTGTGACGACGACGCTGCTCGGAAAGTTTCGGGAGCGTTTTATCGGAGCTGGAGCTCTTTCATCATTATTATTGGTGATGTTATCTGATCGCCGTTGCTGTTCGCACTCGCGGCTTCTGGAACAAAGGGCTCTTTCATTTCATACTGCGGGACAGAGGTAATAGGTGCAGCGGAAAAATTTCATACAAATGGGTGATATTTGGCACTTGGAGTAACTTTAGCTCGAAAGTCAAATCCTTCGATTTCCATTACCTACCATCTTATCGAATTGCACTTAACTTTGGGGCGTAGCGTGAATACCCGATCGGAGAGTCCCCCCGGGGTGATCCAACTTGGTGGGAGGGTACAAATTATTTTTCCCCACTACGCGATTAAGCTCGAGTTTTCCCTGCTGGAACTTTCTTTCACAAGCTCCCCCGCTTGGCTGGTCGTCCAGCCCATATTAATTCACCAGCGAAAACAGACTTTCGGCAAAAAGGCAAAAATCCAAGAAGTGCGGAACAACCCTCTCCCAGCTCTAACTGAAAGAGCCCACGTTGCTTCTGCTGCTCGCGGTAAAAATAAAAAAAAACCAAGAGTGCGCTCCAGCTGCGGCTTCGTGCAAAAAAGTTGCTCGTCCAAAGTTAGAAAAAAAGAAAAAATTGCCAAAGTGGGGGGGAATGAAAAAAAAGAAGACTATGTAAATGTACGCACTTTTGAAGCTTTTTCAACCCGTGAAGAAACGATGGACTACGTACGTAAACAAAAGCTGTAACGAAGACGTCTCTTCTTCATTATTCGGTGCGAGGAGTAAAAAAAAGGAAAAAAAAAAAAAAGATTTCAATTAATAAGAAAGAAAAGAAGAGGCAGCGAACGGAAGGAAAGATTTCCGCGCAAGCCGTGACTCGGGGAGGGAAGAAACGCCAGCCCCGCGTAGAGACGGAGAAAACTGTCCGCTCCGAGAGAATTATTATTGCCGGGGCCAACAGCTATGATGGAAATACCGGTGCGACTGTGCGCGTTGGCTTTTCTCTCCTTTTGCTCTCCTGAGCTGTCCCTCTTTTGGCCTGACTATTCGTCGAGATACGATGGATAAATTTAATTGTTGCAACGCTTTGGTCCCGAGGGAGTCGAGTGGTCATTTTGTGAAAAACATGATACACGGTGCGAGCAAAAGTCAAACCAGCGGAAAGGCATGAGAAATCGAGTTCGCGCTGGGTGAGGAGATTACCCCCGCAATGCACGTCATGTGCACAATGGTGGAAGAAAAAAAAGGGAGAGCAGCGTAAGAAAAGCGACGAGGAACTTGCGTGGGAGGAAATGACGGATGAAGGACAACGACGACCTCGTGAGACGCGGAAGAAAAGGTATAGTTCTCGTTTCCCGCGACGACAAAGATGACGATGTGCATTACGCTTCATTTGCGTTGGGTATATTCCCTCGCGTGTATGTATACTGCCGAGTGATTTCTTTTGATGTTCGATCGCGATGGGGAGGAAGAAAGAGGGGGGGGTACGTAATGGTGGATTCACGATTTTATCAAATCGGGAAAATACATGAATTCCGATTCCAAAGGGAAGATGGCTTTTTCCCACTGATGTCTTCGTACTCGTCATTCCAGTCGTTACAGTGATTTTTATTGCTCTTTTACCATGGGCGCGTGCAAATTTCTTTTGGACATTATCGGCATTATGGACATGTTGGAGGAAGATCGATCGTTTGTTTGGTCAAAACAGCCCCAAGTTTCTTATGACAACGGTCATATTTATTATTTTGTGGCTCGGGTGGTCGTGAAAAAAAAAACAAGTACTACAACTAAAACGAGACATCAACAACTTGTGTACTAGATACATAAACATTTCATTGAAGGAAAGTCGTAGTAAAACAATAGTTTAGTTAGTTTAAGTATTGGCTTAACAATAATTATTTAATAGATGAAACATCACAGGAAAATGAATAGATGGAAAAGTATACTTGTAAAATTAATGCTTACAAAGATGGAAAAATGTTACTTGCATTGTTTCAGTTTCTGGTGCTCTAATGAAAAACGTAGTACAACTGACTCGATACTATAGGATTGAAAAATAAAATAAATAAATGTACCTTTTTGGATGTTAACGACTATATAAATCAGGAACAATAGAGAAAAAAGTGTAAAAATTTTGGCATTGTTTATGCTAATTGACAATTCGTGTTCATTCATCTTTTAATAACGGTGTTATCAAAAGTTAAAAATAAAATATGACGGGAGGAACGTAATTACGAGCTGTACGTCAAAAACTGTCAGAAACCATGAAAATTTTCACTCCAACTTTTGTGTGAGTGCACGTCATTTTTGAAACCAACGCAACAAAACTCCAGCGAATGATAATCCACAAAAGCTTTTAAAAACATTGAAAAGTTGCCTTGAATTGTCCGTACGAATACGAGTAGAGGCTGTTGTGCTTTCAGCCGAAAATTGCCAGCCAATGTTTGTGTACTGATACTTTTCGTATTACAAAATAATTTGAGTGTCCATTCTTCCCTTTTCTCGTCTACTTTAATTTTGGTCCATCTGCGCAAACAACTTTTTTTTTTTTTTTTTTTTGATTGAGAGAAAACTTTTTTAAAAATTTACATTCAAAGCACAAAAATATGGTGCACCTTTGAAAACCCTCCTCGAGAGTTGACTCGGCGAAAATAAGGTTTGCAAATGAGGAAGTTGAAAAGCATCCAATTTAAAATTTACCAAACTCTCGTTTCCATTTACAAGCCCCCGAGAAAACGTCTAGCGCATACTTATCTGTATAACTCCCCATTACCCGCTTTTTTTTTTTTTTTTCTTTTTTTCTCTCCTCAAAAAAGAAAAGTGCGACAAAAAACATACCCGCATACCTATACACTGGACATGTACCACACAGTTGAGAGAACCGAAACCACAAGCGAAGCAACAATCGGCCCCTGTCTCGCGTGCTCGGACTGACCAAGTGCATATACACGCGCGCAACAAAGCCCTTCTCCGAAGAAACGGCATTATTCCCGCGGTGAATTTATATGCGCGCAGCCGGTGGCAGGACCAAATTTACGAGCGAAAAAATACGTCCCTCGCCAAGCTCGTACGGTACCTGTACCTATGGCAAATTTTTTTTTTTTTTTTTCCTCTTTCCTCTTGCAACAACACGCGTTTCGCAGTCACGCGGTTATCGAAGCTGCGATGACAGGCTGTCGCGTGATACACGGATCTTAAATGTTGGCTGGTAATTTATTTTCCCGCCCAAAGTTTTCGGCGGACTGTTGCGCTATGGTCCCTCGTGTGCAGTGCCTATACAGCTGTTGGGAGAAATAAATTGGCTGGCGAGTTTATTTTTCCCATATGATAAATGGAAATGCCGACCCCCGTGCGAGGTGGAGTTGCTGCTGTGTGTTGCGTATGTACATAATATGCAGGGAGCTGCTGAAAAATCGCTTCTCTCTTTCTGTCTTGGTACGAGAAGGTGCGTGCGTGGATGGTTTTACTCTGCCATTTACTATTCATCATTTTTCTCCTCTTTGCTGGTTTTTTTTTTTTTCGAAAATCCTTTGGTAACACGCGTCATATCTATTTTAGGTGATTGTGTAATTCATTGGGATACAAGTCTATGATAACCTGTAAAGTGGAGCTTGAAGAAAGAAAGACGGGGTCACTTGGACACGAGTTGGTACTAGCTAATCATCGTATCATCTCTAATCACAAGAATTGGCTGAAAACCCCAACTGCTTCTTGTTTTTCGGATGAAAAAAAAAAAGAAAAAAAAATTTGTTTCAAAGGACTTTGAGTTGTTTCAGCGATTAAATAAAATTTACAATTATCGATGTAGAACTGAAATTTAACGCGTACCATAATTCACCTCAACTCCGCTTGTAGCTCCATGGCATTAAAGTAAACAGTTTGCGTGTAATCCCGATTAATTTACGTACCACGTGGGAGTGCCACGCCAAGGCATGACTTACTTATTGATTTCATTATGGCTTTCGTGTGAACGCATTTAGAGATTATACCCGTTCGATAAACAACCTTTAATCCTCCATATGTGTTCCATCGTCGGGAGCCCCTTCAAGGGACCTTTACACGAAGCAAGGCTGACCTCGTGAAACTGTCCTAGTAATTCGCTCGACTGTGAACGCAAAATTTGTATTTACGTGCACTTCAAGGGGGAGACTATTAAGTTGGAAGGTGCATTATCATTTTGTATTTCTTTTCGGGCACGAGCTACCGGAGAAAGAGAGAGAGAGGGGGGGGGTTGCGTCTTTACTTAGCACAGCAACGCAAGCAGCAGCAGTTTATTCAAATTTTGCAGGAGCAGCGCGAGCAGTGGCTTTTGAAGAATTATTTCCGCAACGTGCACATCGTCCTCCTCCTCCGACAATTTTGCGCGCATTGTGGGGTCGCGGAAAACTCTCGTTAATCCCTGAGACGCGCGCCAACGGTATATGTATGTAGAAAAAAAAAAAGAAAAAAACCATTAGAGTAAATACAAGCACAACGAGGCTAAATGAGTTAACGCCGTGTACCGCAATGCGCGCGGCCTTTTCAAGCGACTTCCTCATCCCTGCTCTGCCTTTCCTTTTGTTTTAATTCGCCTCCACAATTAAACCCACAACTTGACCTCTGTACTTCCCAGCCTTACACCACCTACTTCTTACTTTCTTGTCTTGTGTGTGCGGCTGCTGCTGTTGAATGGCAGTGGAAAAAGGGAAAGGAAGCAAGGGTCGTACTTCGCATTAGCGTTAATTCCAGCCCCGCGCTGCCTCTTCTCGTAAACCATAGTATATGCTGTGGCGGTTGTACTTGGCTTTTGTAAGAAAGGAAGGAGTCCTTGGTTTTTTCAACCGAAGCACGCTTTCGACGTTTCATTCATGTCGACCGGCAGGACACTCGGCGCGAAGTTGGATGTCTGTTGGTTCCGTGAGAATTGAGGATCCAACCTTGCGGGGTGTAGAAATTTTTCTTCCCTTTGTTTTTAAATAATCAACCCTTGTTTTGGGGGGGAAAACACAACGAATCTCCCCACCCCGTGTCTGCACATTTAGCCAACGCAACCTCGCTCGATCGCGTAGAGCCGTGAAAAATAAACCCGCGCGAATCTTTTCGGTCCAATCCCCTCTCTCCGTGTCGAGCGTCGTACAAACACCCATCCAGACACGGCGGTGCACACCTCATTTGTCGCGGAGCGTGTGCAATCAAGCGCAGATACATCCCCTTCTCCCTCGCCCCCTTGCATTGCACACCCACCGTCCGTCGAGGTTCGATAACAGGTGATACTGCCACCCTATCGCAGTAACGGCATGACAGATCCATCCCTCGATTGTGCCGTCCCGGTATGGCGTGCTCTCGAGGACATCGGAAGAGATCACCAGAGAGAGCAAAAAAAAAAAAAAAACGGTGTGGGACCGGGGGAGAGTGAAAGGGCTCGCGTATCTCTATATATCCAACGGTGTAGGTGCTCGAATGAAGAGGAAGGAAGGAAGGAAGGAAAGATGTCTAAGGCCTCATTATGGTCGTTGTCGTCGACGAGCGCGTCTCTCTTTTTTTTTTGTACGAGAGAACGCTCGAGCTGTAGAGGTGATGGGGAGGAGAAAAGGGTTGGTGGAAGCGCGTGTGCAACGATTCCAACGAACGGATATGTAATTATACTTGAAGTGGGCGAGGGAGTGTGCCTTGTGCCTGTAACCGAGGAAACTGATGGTGGTGGGCTCTGACTTTCTGTTTTACGTCCGGCGTCCGTGGGAGGATAGTTTTGTAAAACTTTGGATAAAAGAAATTTGGTTTGATTTTACTTGACCATAAAAAAAAAAAAAAAATTTGAAACAATGTTACTCTGAATATCTCATCGAGGGGCTGCACTCTTCGAGTCGTTACCCAAGACTACAGATGTTTTATCAGGACTTTAAGAGTGCCTGTAGCTTTAAGTCATTAAAAAAAAATACTCCAGAGCTCGCAGCCCCTTGTATTACGATGTTTCAAAATTGTCAGACTTGTGAAATCCAAAAAAGTTATAATCAAAAAATGTGTTTACATCATGGCTTCTTATAATATTCCAAAGCGAAATGAAATAAACTAACGCGTCACATGGCGAGATAAAAAACAGTTGGATTAAAATCCCGAAACCAAATTGATTGTGCGGATCATTGGATTATTGTTAATTGCACCTGTAATTTAGCTAATAGAAATCGGTACAGCAACCATATTCAGATGGGCCAATCAACAAATGTCGTTCCCGTAAACACTCGCAGTACGCGACAAATAATACAAATCAAAACGCATTACCATGCGACGAGTGAATCGAAAAACTGCACCGCTCGCTAAATCCCTTCCGATGAACAACTCGATGAAGCACTGAACCAACCCGCTGGATGAAAAATCTCGGGGGGGGGGGGGAACGTTAAACCGTCTCGCGACTCGAAATTCAATTCCGCGGACAATAATTGCGAGCGATATTGGACTTAAAAACAATAGTAAGAATGACACGATAGCCCGACCTCCCTCCACTTCTCGTCCTCCTTCACCGGGGTATTATTGAACTTTTCGCGAAAGTGGGCGTCTGGCGCGAAGAGCCGGGGGATTGTCTTGCAATTTGCCGAAGGATGGCAAGAGCCTCGTCCAGCCCTGCCGGTGTTTTATTTGTCTTTTTCCTCCCCCGACCTCTGCACGTATATAACTTTCGTCGCCCGTAGGACTTTTCTTCCGTACACTGATTCTCCAAGTACACGTGGAACAGCTGCTGTTCGAGGGCTGGGGAAGTACCGAAAATGGCAGTCGAGACTTTTCCTTGTACCGGGCAATTATTCATGCTGATCGAGACACTTCTTCCCCCGTGGAAACTGTGCCCCGAAAATAGTTTTGGCGGAGACAAATATTGGACTTTTCTTTGGAATGTTTCGGAAAACTCGGAAAACGACGTCCTGTACTCTCTTGATACTCGGATTGTCGTTAAATCGTCAATAGGATATTGTGAGTATCCGATCTGGTAAAAAAAAAAAAAAAAAAAAAAAAAAGAAGGACTGTACTATGTGCCATGGGAATTCTCGAATCGTTAATTACAGTCTTGTCCGCGTTATGTCANAAAAAAAGGAAACTGCAAGAGACCCGAGTGCATTATCTTGAACAAATGGTCCGAGCCCGTCGACGACGGGACAATTAGGAGATCCAGATTTTATATATACATGCAGCAACGTCGACAGTTACGTCCAAAGTAAGACCTCCTTTCGTCTCCTCCCCCCCCCCCTTTGCTCGACGCTCATTGCGAAGAGAAGAAAAGGTCCCGGGCTTATCTCGACAGCTGCCCTTTCCAGGTCTGCTTTAATGGGCGTTTTTACCTTTAATGGCCCCCTGAACTCTTTTTTTTTTTTTTTTTTTTTCGCGAAAACGTAACGAGGCGCCGACGCCGATTCCAGCAAATAAGCAAATCAAGCGCCCATAACGTGTATCGTTTCAAACAGCCACTTGAATAACCCGAGAAAATCGTCCAACTGTAGCCAAGATGGTCGTCGCGTTAACACCCGAAGCTGCTGCAGGGTAAAGATGAAAAGCCGCCAGAGCTAAAGAGTAAAATTCACGCCAATCCCCCGCAAGTTGGGGGTAAGACGAAGAGCGGTTTCCCCGAGAAATCGCCAACTGCACTCTGGGTAATTACTCCTCGCAGCGGCGCTTGTACATGTATTACGTGCTCTCTCGGCATTTGGGGGGACGTGTATCACGTGGGCCGGTGGGGGTGGGACTGATGATTGCGTATTAATCAGAAAATTGCCGAGACCAGAAGGGGCTGATGCGGAGATTTGTAGCGTTGAGACGTGGGTGGTTTTAATAGCAGAGCCTTTGATTGCCTTTTTATCGCGGGGTTGATGCGCTCTACATGTACATTTTTTTTTTTATTCCTTCGTGAAAATAAAAGGGTTCATCGGAATGATGTATCGGATATGGTGGATTCCTCGGAAAAGGGGGCGTTCGAAATAATGCAACAACTGTATAGAGGAGGTGTATCAATGTGAACGGGTATATATTATGGGGTTGAAAAATCGAGGGGTGAAAACACACGAGTCTGAAATCAAATTCGGGGGGTTTATAATGCTTGGCGAGCCGTATGGTTTCGGCTAATGATGATTGGTCGATCCGAAGCTCAAACGGACGTGAAATTATCTACAACGAAAACAAACAACTGATGCCCGCTAAATCAATCGCCGGCAAACACGGCTGTTTCCGCGTGACTGATCAAAATCACCCATCGTCATCATACTAAGTACGTGTTGTATAAATCACCTCTCGAAGGATCGCCGTGTCCAAGTGACCTATTTTGTATATATTTTTTATATTTACTTTCTTATGGAGGAAACTTCGTTGTGGACGTAAAGTCGCACGTATCTAGGTAACATATTCTTTGGTAAAAATTTTCGTATTTTTGTAACCAGTGATGTCTCGGGATTCCCTCGACAGATTTTCATTCAACAAAGCCTTTTTTGTCTCAACTTTTTTTATAATCATTAAAATAAAAAAAATGTTTTAGTTGACTTTATTCATATTTACCATCTAGTAAAGTATATTGCCTGGCCCGTAATTAATTATACACTTTTATAAAACAATGATTGTATTAAAGGGAATAAAATCAAGTGCAGGTCAAGAGGCTATTCTTCTCATAAAATTAACAAATGGTATCATTATTGCACGTAGTATTCATTTTAAAAATAAAAAAGATGAAATAATAGATACAAGTGCCAATGAATGGACTACGTTTTTTTATTTATTTTTCAATTGCTACGTGGAAAAAGTGAGATGATTTGCAAGCAGGTTTCCCATTTTCGCGGTAATTAAATTTTCGCAGTACACCCTACAGCACGACTCCTCCAACACAAGTCCCGAAAGAAAGGAAAAAAAGGCATCGTGGCGCTCATTATCCCCGCAACTCAAAGATTCAAAGTTCGTAATTCCGTATCGGCCGGTAAACTCAACAAAAGGGCAAGAAAGCTCGCCGGGCAAGAAAACTTTAAAAAAGAAGAAGCCGCCGAGCAACTACTCCGCGGATAAAAGCCGAAACGTAATACCACCCCCCTCCCGCTAACGAGAAACTTCTTACTTTGAAGAAACGCACGCGTGTGTGGACTCGCGTATGTATCTTGGCTCGTGGAATCTACCAGGTTTCTCCTCCTTTTTTTTTTTTTCCTTCTTCCCCCTCAAGTCAAGTTAAATTGAAAGAGAAGGATTCCTCGGCGAAAGCTCTGATTGCAGGTGCACCGCTCGATGTGTGTGTTTCAGTTGCGCCACGGATTTCGATTACTCCCCCCAACCGGGGATGGTTTAAATTTCACGTGTACGCGAAAAAGCTTCAAACGATCCGCCGGTCGTTCCAGCGGCGAAAGTTGTTCGCGGGGGCTGCCAAGCGACGAGGTATAATTGCACCAGATGTCGCCGACGCGGCCAATAACTTCTCTCGGGCTCTCCTTAGACTCGACAGAGTTTTGGCCATGAACAGGTGGAACCCCCGTCCGGTTCTTTGGACATGTATACGTATATATATGCTCGTTGATGGCTCTTTCATTGGGGCGTATACAATATGACGGGGAGCCAGAGTTTCGGACACGAGAGATGCGACGCTGACGAGAACCGATGCAACTTTGTCCGAAGCTCCCGTGGACCAAGTTCGCTTGTTTTTGGCGGCCCTTGTTGGCCCGTGCATTATTTATTACACTCTAACCTGCAGAACAATGGTCACCGTGGACGGATAGGAGTTGGCCAATCAAGAGGCTTATTTGTACAAGTGTATACATTTCCTGTGCCCGAAGAGAACCGAGAAAAATATTTTTACGAGTGCCTATGAAAAAAAAGCCCCGTGGCATTAAAGTGTCTTATCGGCCTGGTCGATCATCCCCCTTCTGCAAAAACCGTGGGCTGTGCAGGTGAAAAAAGGGAGGGAAAAAAAGCTCGTGGCGCTCGTTGACGACGGAGTGAGATGTCACGACGCATGAGAGAGCCTCGTTACTCAATCAGGCCGCACTTGAGGGGTTGGAAAAAAAAAAAAAAAATCAAGGGTAGAACACACAACAACACGTATAGGGTTGAATGCGTAGAGGGGCCCGTATAGAAAAAAGGAGCAATTAAAAGTAATGTAATCCACTATGATGAGGGGGTGGGAGGAAATTGGGAGGGGGGCATGTCAGGGCATGTGTATATAATATGAATCAAGCCGCGGTGGGCGCGCGTGTTGGCGAGTTATCGCGAATTATGCTCTGCACACGCTAACTCACCCCCCCGAACGCGAATTACATCTGTGCTCTTGTATGTATGCTCGCCCTCGCTTATTTCCTCGACTGTGCTCTTTGTGCTTTTTTTTCCTCCCTCTGTTTAGCGATTCGTCGACTTTCTTTTTTTCCACAGCCACTTGCCCCTCTTGCCCCTCGTTTCGTCCGCGCTTCGATTTACCCAATGCTGTTCAACGTTTGTAATTATTATTGTAAATAAAAGTAACCGTTTATATTAGAGGTGTATCGAATCGACTGCATATTAATTTCAAAGTGAGGAAAATACATTGGACCAATCTGACGTGGAATTGCCTATTTGACACATTTCACGCCATAAACGTATACTGATCATTTGGCTGTACAAAGAGAAAGTGTATATTTTTAATTTAGCACAGAGTGAACGTTGTAAGAAAAATGTTATCAAAGAGCAATCACGAAGCTCCATGAGAACAAATAATAGCACTCGAAAGAAACAACGAGTTGGATGAGCGAAAAAGAAACAAAGAAAAACTAATCCATCAACGGAGGCAAGCAATACAGAGATGTGTACTTTCCTCCGAAAAACCTAAAATCCACAACAAATCCCTCAAAAGCCGGGACGGCCCACATTATACCCAGACAACTACCGTACGGTACATCGTGGCCATAACTCAAAGCCCCGGCGGAGCTCATCGCTTCCGCTTCCACTTCTCCCCCGTATTCCCATGCAAGCCTCCCTCCCTCCCCCTTTGCCAGAGTCAAGCAAGACCGCTCGTTATACCTCGTTATATTTTTCCCCCTCTCTCTCTCTCTCTCTCTCTACGGAGTAGGGCCAAAAGCCATCTTGTGCACATACATTTTTCGCTCGCGTGCCCAGCGCCCACCCTTACCCCATACCCCCACTAGCACGTATACGTACACACTCACGCACAAACGTGATAATCGTACCTTACCTCGGAGGGATTAAAGTGTCGGGAGGCACGAGACGGACGTACACAGGGTGTGACAGCGAGAGTCTCCCGGCCCAGCTCGAAAGGATTTCACCCCCTTATCTGCCTCGGACCCGCTATGTTTGCTCGCGTATGTATATACAACCATAGCTGGCTGTGCAGTGATTACGTTGCACGTATACCATATACCACCACCACCACCACCACCACCCCCGTGTGTGTGTGATTGCCTTTCCGCGCGCTGTCCGTCCTCCGCACCGCGATTTTTCTTTCCTTGGGTTTCCATACCAGACTACCCCCCTTTTATACCACTAATATACACACATAATAACACATGTCCCGCTCGGTGCTTGCTGCGGTGATCTACGGCATACTGTATTCATTACGAAAGGTCAACAGTCTATCGGTTTACAGGGGGTAATGTATCATATGTAATGTTTGCTGCGACGGAAATTGTTCCGGGGTACGTATGAGTATTCCATTGGATCCGTAAAAGGGTATATGTATACTTGGTCCGTTTATTCGGTAGGTATTCCGCCCCAAAAATAAAACGCGAGGGTAAATAAACCGATCAGCCCCCAAGTGTATCGCAACGAAAACTCCGCACATGTGGGACAACAATTTGAAATTCAAAGCGCGCATACCTGGACCCTAAATTTTTCTCCCCCTCCCCCTATCAACGGTATACCACTCTCTATCTTGGCGAGAGCATTGCTGGTATGTATGTATATATATGTATAAGTTGAAATAGCGAAAAGAGCCAGTTTGGCGTCCGATAAAACGAAATTGGTGCCGTGTGTGCATGAAGAAGGTGGCCAAGTAAAGGCCCCCCCCCCCCCCGTGACTAAGGGGAGACGAAAGCGTCGTCCTCTCCTACTAATTGAATTTAACCAACGCGGGGTAATTGTCGAGCATGTCAAAGTCTTCCAACGTGAAAAAAAAAAATTGTATTAAAAGATAGTAAATTATACGACTACAGGGAAGGTCGTGCAGAGCTGGTCCCGGATGATGGGGCTGTTTCAACTGCGTACAATTGAAACTGGTCTTGGGAAGAGGTAAAGGATGTTCATCCCCTTCAAATTATTCGGCCTCTCTTGTACATACAAATGTTTATACTTACTGGCAAAGTTTAAGCTCTTTGCACCAAGTTGGCTCGTACGTACTACTCAACCATCGCAAAAATTTTTACTTTCGTTTTACTCCGTATCTGTGGTTAAAAAGCTCTTTAATTAAAAATAAGCTCTTTGATCTAAAAGTAAAGTGGTTGGATAATTAGATCCTGACACTCTTAATTCTGTAAATGTTGTACTCTTTGCTCGAGTTAACTTGCTTTTATTTTTTGTATTTTTAATTTTATCTCTTCATCACCAGCCATCCACCTGTACGAGTCTTAGTTTTCGTCCCCACATTTCTATTGACGTGACTTTGGAAACTTATTTCTGGTTATCGTCTATTTCAATGCGTATGTTTGTAAATGATTGGGTGCACGAAAAATATACAAACAATCATCCAAAGTAGTGCGTTTGTTAACTCCTGCAAAATGTACGGGACGGGGTTAAATGGACTAGTGATCGTAAGCGTAGCTGAAAATGACAACAAGCTTTCATTGCGCAGGGCAAATAGCCAAGTGGTAATTACTCGGAAACAGGAAGCCTCCCCCAGTGGGAATAAAATATCGACTGGCGAAAAAAAAGGGCAAAATGAAACGCTTGAAAGCCCTCGGGAGAGCGGGTCCTCCGTAGACGTGTAACAGTAGCCTTGTAGTGACACACACATAGTTGCTCGGTGGAGGGCACTTCAAAAAGCTCGACTGCACGCGGTGCACTTTGAAATTCGCAAGCTTTATCACGCAGCATAACCAGAATTTTGGGCCCCCATCATATATGATACAAAAAAAAAAAGAAAGTATTTACCATCAACGTGCTCATTATATAAATTAAATACTCCATGGATCTTTCCGACTACAATTTAGTGAAAACAAGCGACATCTCATTATGGACGTACTCATCGCTGATGTACCTACAAAATAAATAGAGCTGCTTATTAGGAAGATGAGAAAAGGACAACGGAGCTAGTGATGATGGTAGGGACGATTTAAAAGCCTCTTTCTTATCTCCACACCCTGAGTGGCGAGAGAAAGGAAAACGTGATACCGAAAACCTACGATAATCCCACGTAAACGCTAACTCGGCACATTACGTAACATAAATTTTAGAAGAGCGCTAAAGCACGCGCTCGCGCCTTCGTCCTCTCCCACCCTCTTCTCTCTCTCTCTGTGGCTGCTTTTGCATGCATTTCGTGCGTCGCCAGCGTAGATTAGCTCACTCTCTCGCTGCCTCGTCGAGGAGCTTCAAGGAGCCAGACTGCCGCCAATAAGTCTCCTTAATTAGAACCTTATCAGAAATGCGCACCAGCCGGTTTATGTATATACGTACACAACGTTCCTCCTCTCGTATGGGAGTGACTGAGCGCGATTATTTCGAGCCGATAGGCATCTCCGGCTGTCTGAGTTGGGAGCTTTTGCCACGTAACGACAAGGGAATTTAGGATATAGCCGTTATAACAATGACCAACTCGACTTTGTTTATCCTTTTTATCCACTTCCAAAGCCCGGGTGCCCAGGGAGTTGGATGGAATTAAATCATCCGCAGTGAATTTTTTTTTTTATTTTAAGAATTGTTGAAATTATCAATAAAAATAATTGTATTAGACATGTTTTACTTGAAGCAGTGGCAATACATCTATCATGCGTTAATATTTATTGTGTCCTTTCGTTTACAACTTTTTGTTCTAAAAAGCCATCCATCTGTTTTAGCTACATCGCTTTTATTCAAAAAATCTGTTCATGATCCATCATTTTGCGTTGAACTTTTGTATAAAATTCACTTGTATAATAACTTGGGTTATTGTTCATGACATGATGAGAAATTCAGAAATATTAGAATACAAACAACATATTTGATTCAACGTAATTAATTATTCAAATATAATTCTATTAAAAATCTAATTTTTATTTTTATGCATTAAATTGAAAAGGAGTGACAGTTTTTTTTTAATTCATGAATAATTACTATGATTTTGTATTTCGTTTTAATGTCGAACCTCTATTCTGATGACCAAACTTTAAATGTCTTTCTAATGAATGATTGTTTAGCAAGCATTCAAATGGATTTCTGTTTCGATTTTAATGTACATAAAAAATTAAAGCCTTCCGTTCTTATATTTTTTTTATTAACAAGTTTTTTTTTAAGTGTAAAAATTCTCATAAATTTAGAAGTAAG